>SEYY01023164.1:62500-65000 GCA_009176605.1 Armadillidium nasatum | reverse complement strand
TTCTTTTTTTTTTTTAAGAAAATGAAGCCCTGAATTTTTATTGCGTGTGTATGTGTGTTTATATGTTTTTTTTTTTTTTTTTTTTATTTTTTTTTGTTTTTTGTTTTTTTTTAACGAAAGTTTCCACACGTTCTAAACTCCTAAACTCAATTTAATGGAATATTTTTTTATGTATATAAAAAAAAGTTCACACCTCAGGGGCGTTACCCTATTCTAGGAGGGAAACCTTCTAGAAAATTTCTTCTTAGGGTCCACATAAGGGATCGAACAATCGCCTTTAAGCACGTGAGTCAATCACACTACCGATATGCCATGGTCACGTTACATACTATACGGACATATTTGATTTCACAAATAAACATCTCCCTCTTAATTTTAATATAACGTGTGTTCTACATAAACACACACACACACACACACATATATAATATATATATATATATATATATATATATATAATATATATATATATATATATATATATATATATAATATATATATATATATATATATATATATATATATATATATATATATTTTATTTTTTTTTTTATTTTTTTTTTATATATTTAAAAATTTATCGTTATATATATATATATAATATAATATATATATATATATATATATATATATATATATATATATATATATATATATATATATATATATATATATATATATATATATATATATATATATATATATATATATTATATATATATATATATATATAATATATATATATATATATATATATTATATATATATATATATATATATATAATATATATATATATATAATATATATATATATATATATATATATATATATATATATATATATATATATATATATATATATATATATATTATATATATGCCTATGCCCATTATTTTCTTTTTGGCAAATTATCATGTTAGTTCTCATCTCTTCTATCAAATTAATAACATGGTACTCGTCACCAGGAGTTTCTATGATGGTTATCGCATGCTCAAAGGTCATACATAGGTCAGTGAAGTTTTCTTCCTCTAAATGGGGCAATACTGACACTTTCTTAGTCAGTAATTATTAATTATAATAATTATTATTATAATAATTACAAATTGTAGTTATTATTGTCGAAATCGAATTGGGGAGTAGGAAATTGTGTAGTGATCTAGAATGATAATAATTTTCAATCTAACTCTATGTATTTATAAAAAAAAAAAAAAAAAAAAATTCCCTCAAACTAAATCGATATATCTTTCGATATATCGATAGTACTCATAATCTTCCTTTCACAATTTAAATTTAAAAATACATCTTTCACTATTCAATCAAAAGACGTACGTTTTACGCTATCATCCATTAAATAGTACATAATTGTTCGGTATGTGAGATATAATTAGTATGAGCATACGGTTATATAATATTATATATATATATATATATATATATATATATATATATATATATATATATATATATATATATATATATATATATATATATATATATATATATATATATATATATATATATATATATATATTAGTGATGGCATCCGCATCCGCATGCGCGGATGCGGAACATCCGCACAAAAATCAAATTCGCAATTTTCGAAAATTCATCGCATCCGCATCGCATCCGCATTTTCGGATTCATATCCGCATTCCGCATCCGTTCAAAATCTTCATCTTCATCCGCATTCCGATTTAAAAATTACATCCGATCACCATATCATATATATATATATATATATATAATATATATATATATATATATATATATATATATATATATATATATATATATATATATATATATTATATATATATATATATATATATATATATATATATATATATGCGAAATTGTAGATCAAGAGTGAGGGTGAAGAGAAACTATCGGATTGGTTTAGCATAGGAGTGGATTGAGACAGGGGTTTGTAATTCTCCATGTTATTTAACTATTGAATGAATGTTTTATTAGAAAAATGGAGAGAGGAAGGGAAGAGTATTACGTTGAGAAATTGGAGGTGAATGTGAAGTGAATGTTTTCTTTTTGCAGATGATGCGGCATGTGTTGGTGGCAGAATCTGGAGAAAAGGTGAGAATTCTTGTGAGAGTTTGAAGGGAAATGTGCAAAAAGATTGAAATTCAATCCAGGAAATAAAGTATGAGGATTGGAGGTGGGGATGGAAATGTGGAGGGAGGAATTGGTTTGTAGAAGTGTGAGAAATGGAAACTTGAGGAGGTGAATGAATTCAAATATCTAGTAATGTTGGGTGGAAGGTAAGGGTGGGACGGGAAAAAGAATAAAGAACAGAGTGGTAGAAGGAATGAAAGTATTGGGGGGCCTAAGAAAAGTATGGAAGAAAGGAAAAATTTCGAAAGAAATAAAGATAAGAATGTTTGAATGTATGTGTTCACCTTCTGTATTGTATGTGTGTGAAACATAGACGATAAGTGCTCGGTCGAGAAAAAGTTTCAATGTCTTTGAGATGAAAGATTTGAGAGC
>SEYY01023164.1:37500-57500 GCA_009176605.1 Armadillidium nasatum | reverse complement strand
ATAATGAAAGAACTGTGGACAGGTTAGACCCATGAACCTGAAATAAGAAATAGTTACGAATATGTGTTCCTTTTACAAGAAAAATTAAGTGATACGATGAAAATTGTAAAGGAACAACTTCAAAAGGCGCAAGTCAAGTATAAACATCACTACGATAGAAGGGCAAAAAGGAGGGAATTCAAGGTTGGAGACTCTGTACTTATACTCTTACCAACGGAACATAATAAGCTCCTGATACAATGGAAAGGTCCTTTCCCCAGTATTAGAGAAGAGGAATGCCAATAATTATAAAATCGCCACAAGAAAAGGAGAAAGAATATACCGCCGTAATGGAGTTAGAAATAGAATCGTTGAAACACGAATATATAACTAAGGCTTTATTATAATTCGCTCCATTAAAATCTATTGCCAAAGTCTTCATCGATTACGATATTAAAACAAAGAACATGGAAAACACTTTTAATATAAATGAGAAAAAGGGGCAAGAATTTTCAACTTTTGATCTTTACCCCCATTACCTATTTTAAAAAATGCACCACATTAATGAAGGCAAAGTTATGGAAAATTTATTTGAAGCCATTAATAAAACATTAGATAATGAAAAAAGAAGTACGAGTATGAGACAATTTGTCGACGAAGAATTTTAGAAGCTACGAAAAGATATGCTGAAAAACTGCAGAAGAGAAATTGCCGACGAAAGAGCCTTACCCCTTGAATAAAAATACTTCTTTTGTTATCGAAAATGCCTCATACACCATCGAAGAAGTCATTCCTTTTATTGAAAATGTGACGTTCCGCTTGATAACTAGATTTTTGGCTTATTTATGTGTTTTCCTTTTCTTGGCGATACTACTTATCATCGGCTTTACGCTTCTTGATATGTGCTTACTTAAAGTGTGATTGGGGTTTAAATATAAGGAAATAAAACCTTGAAAATAAAAAAAATAAAATAAAATAAAAATACATAATATACATATTTTTATCAGCGTGGGAAAACCATGTTAAAGAATCTAGAAAATAGAACAATAGATAAAACAAAGAAAAATTATTAAAAAAACATAGAAAAAAAAATTTGAAAAGTATTTATACGGGAAACAATTCATCTTACAAACGGATCACCGTCCGTTAACATACATGGAAAAGGCAAAATTTGAAAATCCCAGAATTATGATATGGGCGATAATTCTGCAGAGATATAAATTTAAGGTCGAATCGATTAGCGGCAAAAATAATTTGGGTGCAGATTGCTTAAGCAGGCTCTATATTAAGCGACGTTATTAAGGACGAAAACAACGGTTGTCCGTTCTTAGTGGGGACGTATGTAACGTCGCTTAAATGTGAAGCATGAAAACGGTATTTTTTATTTTTTTTTTTTTTTTTTTTGATTCAGTAGATGCTTCTGTTTCGAGTCTACTACATGACTAAAGTCATAATTCAACTACTTTACCATTACAACTACTTAACATATAAATTACAAAAATATAAATAATTTCTATATACAAAAGAATCCATTTATATTTTGAATGCATTTTTACATTAAAAAAATATAAATAAAATACATAATAAAATTATAATAAAAACATCTCTAAGATGCTTCGCAAATTACAATAACAAAAAGCATCATTTTCCTGCTTCACGATTATCAGAAATTATTGATAACCTATATATATATATATATATATATATATATATATATATATATATATATATATATATATATATATATATATATATATATATATATATATATATATATATATATATATATATATATATATATATATATATATATATATATATATATATATATATATATATATATATATATATATATATATATATATATATATATATATATATATATATATATATATATATATATATATATATATATATATATATATATATATATATATATATATATATATATATATATATATTATATATATATATACAAAGGCCAGAGTTTCCTATAAAGTTTTCTAGTTGTGCAAGCGAAACTAATGTTAAGAAAATCAAAGGTCGACATGCTACGATGTAAGACTCTCGAATATGTGCAAGTCAAATTAGTTGCTTAAAAAAGTGTACATATGAGAATGAGCATTGCAATTAAGCCTATGGTCAGAGTCGGACAGAGAAAGGTTGAGACTGTGTGGAAATACTTGTCACGTCTGCTCTCCTCAAAGGAGGAATAATGACACCAGAGTCATGAAAGGCTGTGTCATTTGCAATTACGATGGTTTGAGTTAAACAATGCAACAATTCGACGGGTGATAAAGGTGTTCAGTTCAGGAGAATTATTAAAAGAAGAATAGTTGATAAAGGGCTGTGTGAGTTGATTCATCCGAGGTTTGTAATGTTCTTCTTACAAAATTTGAACGCCACGACTTTTAAGGATCAGAGATGAATAAATAAGGGAATGAATAAAATTTGATAGAGCCTCAGGATGCCCAACTTTTTTAAAGTTTGATTTGTAAGAAAATGAATATAATTCTTCCAAGAAAGATCAAGTGAAAGCAACTGCGAAGAATATTGAGAAAAGACAGTGATCTAAGATGTGATTTCGAAGAAAACGTAGTTGTGAAAAAGATTAGCTAGTATATTGATTAAGGAAATGGGTTTTTGAGCCACTTTAAACAACCCCATGGTCTCTTTGACTCGATTCTAATTCTAGAAATGTCAGAGGTCATTGGCTCCTCCTAGCAGGATGCTAAGTCAGTGACTTTTTTTTCCCACCTCCCCATTTGACTCCAACTTCTTCGTTTTAAAATTGTGAGACTCTAGCACCTACTTTTATCATTTTAAAATTGACGACTGGACTCCATTTCCATCCTTTTTATTTTTGCTCCACCTCCACCAAAAACTTCGTGATTGTACAACTATTTACCGGCACAGTGGTCTGAGAATGGCTCTAGCTCTAGCTCTAACTCCGGCTGCAGCTCTGAGACCTTTTGCTCTAAGACTTTTAGCATTTAATTTAGAAATGAAAAGAGTAGTAAAAGATAGATGGCAATGTGACAGATAAAATATTAGTAAATAATTTTTGGAACTTGAAAAGCGAACTTTGAGGAACTCTACTTTTAATAGATTTACATTATATATATATAATATATATATATATATATATATATATATATATATATATTATATATATATATATATATATATATATATATATATATATATATATATATATATATATATATATATATATATATATATATATATATATATATATATATATATATATATATATATATATATATATATATATATATATATATATATATATATATATATATATATATATATATATATATATATATATATATATATATATATATATATATATATATATTATATATATATATATATATATATATATATATATATATATATATATATATATATATATATATATATATATATATATTAAGGAACAAGAAGACGAACAACGGTGATGAAAGCATTTTAATTTGGTTTGGACGTTTCGGGTTTGACTTTACCCATCATCAGCAAAAATTAAAATTCTGGGACAAATAAATACAATTATTATATTAGAACAAAAAAATAAAAAGGCTAAAAATATTAAAAAATAAGTGAAAACACAGTAAAACATAACTCACATAACAAGCAACGAAAAATTAAAACGACTACATCCGAGAAGATTTAAAAACAATGTGAAATAAAAGCACAAAGGACAAAGTTAAGAGTATAAAATATGTAGTTGGTTGGTAAAATGTAAAGTAATCAGTAATAATAATAATAACAATAATAGTAATAATAATTATAACAATAACGATAATAACTAATTAAAAAAATGACAATAACAATTAAAATAATAACAATGATAATTAGAATAATAACAATAATAATAATTAAAAAATAATGACAATAATGACTAAAATGATAAAAATAATGACAATGACAATTAATGACAATGACTAAAAATAATGACAATGACTAAAATAATGACAATGATTAAAATAATGAAAAAAATAATGAAAATGATTAAAATAATGAAAATAATTGAAAATGATTAAAATAATGAAAAAAATAAAAAAAAAAAAATAAAAAAAAAAAAAAAAAAAAAAAATGAAAAAAAAAAAAAAAAAAAAAAAAAAAAAAAAATAATGAAAAAAAATGAAATGATTAAAATAATGACAAATGACTTAAAATAATGACAATGATATAAAATAATGACAAAATAAATAAATGACGATAATTAAAGTAATAATGACAATAATAATTAAAATAATAATAATTAATAATTAAAATATAATATTAAAATAATAATAATAATAATAATAATAATAATAATAATAATAATAATAATAAATAAAAACATTAATGTGGTAAACGTTAAAATAAAAAAAAGCGGAATTGAAGACAGGTCCTTTATTCAGTTCTGGTTTAAGTTCCCGAATATATAGGCTCTCCAGTATTCTCCTACTCAAGGAATCGTTTGCAGAAGCCAGAATTTCAAATTTCTCCCGCGAGACACTGTGTTTCATATCCAGACTGTGTGATCGGATAGATGAAGATTCAGGTGTCGTAAGAGGCAAGTTGGTACGATAAGACAGACCCAGGTGCTTCGAGATGCGCAAGTTGAGTTGTAGGCCAGTTTGGCCTATGTAGCGGGCATTGCAGTCCGCACACGTAAATTGGTAAACCAACGACGATCTCAAACCTAGCGGGATAGTGTCTTTAAGTTTAAAAAATTGAAATTTTAAAACCATTTACGGGTGTAAAAATAAACTGTACGGCCGGGAAAGTCTTATGCAGTGTAGGATTTAATGAATTTATCATTTTGATGGTATTTTTAAGCCAATATATAAGGAATTTTTAAATAAATCTTCTGCGGTACAGTAATGGGAGGAGATTTTGGACGATATACATCATCAAGAAGTTTTCTAACTAAATCTGAAATTAAACTGATAGGGAAAAGATTAAAGTTTGAAAAATTATGAAGGTACTTTATTTCTTCATGGAAATCAATCCATGTGGAACAAAGTTTAAAAGCCCGATAAAGTCTGCATTGTAATGCAGATAGTTTATACTTAGTAGGTAAAAAACTAAAAAAATTAAGACCAAGAAGGGTGGTGGATGGTTTTCTATAGAGGGAAGTGGAAAATGAACCATTGGAGTGCTTGACAAGAATATCTAAAAAAGGCAGGGAGTTATCGTCTTGACCTTCCATGGTAAAAGTAATATTGTGATGTTTGGTGTTAAGATAGTCTAAAAACAAAGTAGCTTGAGATTGGTGATTAAAAATTAAAAAACAGTCGTCTACATACCTCTTATATACGATAGGCTTAAATTCAGGGGGGCAAGCGTTTAGCCAATTTTGTTCATGGAATGATAGAAAGGAATTGGCAAAAGCCGGACCCAGAGGAGACCCCATGGCCATACCATCCGTTTGTTTATAAAGCTGGTTGTTAAATAGGAAAATAGTATCATTTGTTGCTAGATTAAGAAGCTTGGCAAACTGTGTTTTATTAAGAGAGTGTAGTATATAATCTGGAGCAGGAAAAAGTTGGTTAACAATAATATCACGGGTTTCTTTCACAGGAACATTAGTAAATAGTGATTTAACATCAAAACTAGCCATATAGAAGTTGTTAATTGAAACGGAAGTAATGAACTCTGAGAACTCAAAAGAATCTTTAATACTATATTGGTTGGAGGTAACGGGATCGATTAAAGGTAATAGAAGCTTAGATAGTTCATATGTAGGGGAATTTATTGCTGAAAGGATGGGTCTAAGGGGAATGCCCAATTTATGCATTTAGGTAAACCATAGAGTAAGCCTGGAATGGAACCCGAGACTACGAGAGAACTAAAAGAATTGGAAACACCTTGCCTTTTAATGGTTCGTAAAAAATTATTAATCCTGTCTTCGATTTGTAAAATATATTTAAAAACATCACCAGTCACATGACAAAATTTAGAGGAATCGGACAAGATTAGTTGTAACTTATCCAAGTAACTAGTTCTATCAATTAAAACGACACCCTTTCCTTTATCTGGTCTGCAAATTAGAATTGATTTGTCATCTTTAAGATCTTTAAGTATCTTGAAATCTTTAAATGTAAAAACTGGGAATATATCTTACTGCCTCTAAAACTATAAAAAAACTTTTTAGACCAAAAACGAATATCGTCAATACAAGATTGATAGTTAATAGGATTTTGTATATTATTCAATTGATGAATAATCGAATATAGGTAAGTTAAATTCGAGACCTAGAGCGAAAACTCTCTTTTCTGATTTAGAGAGCTCTTGTTTGCTAAAATTAAAAATAACTGAGTCACTATTAGTATTTAAATTAGTACGTAAACCTAAATTTTTAAGTTTACTATCCTGTCTTCTACTAGAAACTGTCTTATACTTTGCTACCCGTCCATTTATAAAAAAATAATATATTTAAAATCAATATAAAAGACAAAGATTGTTGAAGTAATAACTTGCAGGATGCAGTCTCCTTTTCGAGCTTGTTTATCAGTCGATGTTTAAAGTCAATTTCGTTACGGAGCAACTTCGTAGTCCAGGACTTATAAAAGTCACTATTGTGCAACGAAGATTTATATAGCTTAAACTTCAAAAATTTGGGAATATAATTATAAGCGTTACATACCATAAGAAAGTGAGCATCTAGTTTTGCTTTCGTCAACTTCTTAGAGAGCAATTCCAACTTTCGAAAATCACGTAGAACATCTTCATTATATCTGTTACGTAGTATTTCAGCAATAGATTTGTTCCTAGGGAACCGCAATTTGATAAGGAACAAGAAGACGAACAACGGTGATGAAAGCAGATTGGAGTTTGACTTTACCCATCATCAGCAAAAATTAAAATTCTGGAACAAATAAATACAATTATTATATTAGAAAAAAAAAAAAAAAAAAAAAAAAAAAAAAAAAAAAAAAAAAAAAAAAAAAAAAAAAAAAAAAAAAAAAAAAAAAAAAAAAAAAAAAAAAAAAATAAAAAAAAAAAAAAAAATAAAGTAACATAATAATAAATAAATAAGTAATAATTAACAATATATAGATATAATATGGCTGAAAAAGGAATGTTTAATAATCCAATCTTTGTGCCAGAAGCTACCGATAGGCTTTCAATATCTTTAGCACCACTGCATAGGTTCAACAAAAAGCAAGGTTCCAAGTTCGGAGAAACAGAATTTGAGGATCCCATCGGCACCATATCCCTTTCTTAATATGAAGTTCAGAGAGAACATGAATAATCTCTTTAGGAAGATACTACAATCTGTAGATGTAAATTAATTGAAAGGGAGCGAAGAAGAAGAAGCAAAACAGTTCCAGAATCGTTTAAATTGGAATTATAAACGTATGAGTAAAGAGTTCAACTTCAGTAGAACCTGGAAGAAAAACAATTAGAAGAAAAAGAGGAAGGGGTGAAGCTAGTCGATATCTTTTGTAAAGTGTCAGAAAGAACCTAGAGATTAAGAGAAGCAGGAATTATAGTGCTTTTCTTTTGAGAAAATTGGTTTTTGTGTTAACGGAGAAAAAGATTTTGTGTGACTCCTTGATGATATATAAGTAGTACGAGTTTCTGAGATATAAAAATTACTTTTAATTTTTGTAAAGCAGCTTCACCGTGAAGAAAAACATGAGGGTGAGCGTAGATAAAAGGAGTGTTTTTTAAGTTTTAGTTGAATAGAAAGAAAAAGAAATGCACGTCTCGACGATGCCAGAGAGAGAATCACTATATGGTTATGCGTTCTACGTACTCCTGTGAAGTTTATTACTCTGAAGCAGTAATAATTCCAAGGGAAATTAGAGAAGCACTATAGCAAGACCGATCACCTAGGAGCAGTGAAATACCGAAACGCTTCATCGCCTTTGCATGAAGATTTGAAAACATTGAACAGGACATAGAGATAAGAAGGTAATTGGAAAATATCTGGAGGTGGAGAGATTTAACATTAAAAGAAGTTGGGCTGAAAGTGGTGAAAATGAATATTATAATGAGTTCAACTACAAGACGATCTTGGATACTAGTAGTGAGCTTCACCACTTGATCGATCAAGGTTGTTCTTTACATATAATAGGTTATTTCAGTGAGACTGGAGAACGAGAACTAGAAAATGTGCTTTATTTTTAAGCTTTTAAGTTATTCAAAGAATCTAGAATAATCAGTAGAGTTAGGTTATAAATATATAGATCAGATAAATTTAGCTGTAGATTATCAAGAACTTCGAAGCCACAAGGTAAAAAATTCTAAATTATCCACAAAAATACAGTCAAAAACGTGTTGGACATTTACCCAACATTCTTCTTTGGAAGAAAATTAAGCACAGAGACAGTAGAACGATTATATAATATATATATATATATATATATATATAATATATATATATATTATATATATATATATATATATATATATATATATATATTATATATATTATATATATATATATATATATATATTATATATATATATATATATATATATATATATATATATATATAATATATATATATATATATATATATATATATATATATATATATATATAATATATATATATATATATATATATATATATATATATATATATATATATATATATATTATTTAAAATTTAAATGGCGTATTTAATTATAAGTTAAAACCTTTAATACGTATTTCCTTTCCAAATAGCTTAGAATAATATTTTTTTTAATCCTTATAAACTTTTCTGAATAATATAATAATAATAATAATAATAATAATAATAATAATAATAATAATAATAATAATAATAATAATAATAATAATAATAATAATAATAATAATAATAATAATAATAATAATAATAATAATAATAATAATAATAATAATAATAATAATAATAATAATAATAATAATAATAATAATATAATAATAATAATAATAATAATAATAATAATAATCATAATAATTATAATAATTATAATTATAATAGTAATAATTATAATAATTTTTACATTTTGTTTCAACACACAATTAGTCCTATTCAGGAATGTAACATTAATTAATAAAACAGAGACAAACGTGGTTCTAGTCCAATCTAACGTAAAACTCTGAGGCGAGTTCAGAAACATATTTTGAATCGATGAAGTTGAAAAACAGCATGTAAAACGGATGACAGAGAAATTCCACATAAAAGATGTAGTTCAAAAGGAGAGAAGGCAATACCAGGGAACAAGCCTTGAGGTTTTAACCTCTACTCAAAATTTAGTACGAAGATACGACACCCCCTTTTGTTACAAAGTCGTTTGCAAGGGTTCCTTAATTAGAGAGCATCCTCGGGCATCTGCTGTTGTAATACACTGCAAAGGTTTTCGTAATAAATTGTTAGAGACATATGCCGCAAATGTTTCATAAAAAAAAAAAAAAAAAAATTTTTTTCAGTTTTTTTCTTATTAGAAAATAAATCTGTGAAGCTACTTTTTTTATGCGTAACATGTCTTTTCTCTATTAAAAATTTTATTGTGATATTTTGCCACTTGTCCCAGCGATTCGTTTGCCAGTGTACCAATATATGAAAAAAGAAAATTATGAAACTGATTTTTAATCTATTTAGTCTTAGACTCATTCCTGTTTACAAGATAGGTGGAAATGGAACCCTTCACCCCATATATGTGAGCAGTACTTCATACAAGTACAGATAAGACCTTTATAAAGTTGAAGTAACTGTGTGAAAGAAAAGAATTCTAGCAACGCGAACAGAGTTTTTAAAACTTTCTTAGCTACCATGGTGATATAAGGTTTCCAAGACAATTTATTGTTAATGATGTGACGACCAAGAATGATAATGTTGTCAGTAGGTGAAATGGTAACGCGTCAAAAAAAAAAAAAAAAAAAAAAACAGGAAAGCTGTAAGGTGTGTATTAGACAAAGATAGGGAGAAGTTAAGTTTTAAATGAATTAAAAATTCACTAGATTAAGACTGTCCACCGGGACATCATTTCTAAATCAGACAAACTAAAATCAAGAAATTGCAACACAAGAATCAGACTTACATAAATCATTATTTAGAAATACCCGTACAAGAAGATTTGAAATGAGTGGAACAATGAAAAGTTTAAATATACGCAGGAGAATGAATGGCGTTCGAAGCTGAGGAAGTTATCAATGAAAATATGAATAGAGTAGTAGATAAAAACAGAATAAAAAAAATAGTGTAGTAGATAAAAACAGAATAAAAAGAATAGAGTAGTAGATAAAAACAGAATAAAAAGAATAGTGTAGTAGATAAAAACAGAATAAAAAGAATAGTGTAGTAGATAAAAACAGAATAAAAAGAATAGAGTAGTAGATAAAAACAGAATAAAAAGAATAGAGTAGTAGATAAAAACAATAAAAAGAATAAAGTAGTAGATAAGAACAGAATAAAAAGGATAGAGTAGTAGATATAAACAGAATTGTTTTGAAATTTTAAGACTGCTACTTCCCATTTTTAAAATTTACAAAAGAATGATAAAATTTTATACCAAAATAAAAAAATGAGTGTGATATCAAGTTAATTAAAGGTAAATATAAAATACTATGAACCTGATATAAATAAATATCAAATAGTAAATACATAAATAAATTAATAAACTATTAAATTTATAAAGTAATTAACGATTTCTGATTCTTACAGGTTTTTTAAAAAACTAAAAATTGGTGTGATTAAAAAGCAACTTATCAGGATTTGATTTTTAAAAAAAAAACTAAAAATTGGTGTAAGTAACCTGTAAAAAGTAAAATGGTGTAAAACTGTAAAAAGTAACTAAAAATAGGTGTAAAACCTGCAAAAACTAAAATCAGTGCAAGCCTGCAAAAAGTAACTAAAAATAGGTGTAAAATCTGTGAAAAGTAACTAAAATAGGTGTAAAACCTTAAAAAGTAACTAAAAATAGGTGTATAACCTGTAAAAAGCAACTAAAAATAGGTGCAAAACCTCTAGAAAGTAATTAAAAAATGGTGTAAATCTGTAAAAAGTAAGTAAAAACAGGTGTAAAAACCTGTAAAAAGTTACTAAAAATATTTATAAAACCTGTAAAAATTTACTAAAAATAGGTGCAAAACCTGTAAAAAGAGACTAAATATAGGTGTGAGACCAAAAAGTTTTAATAAATTTAACCTTTAAATGTTAAATTTTATATTAAATTGAAAATTTAAAAACTTTAAACTTAAAAGCTGAAACTTACCTTAAAAAAATGCCTATTGTCTTATAGTACAGAATGAAAGAGTTTACTGTGTAGCAATAAAATAAAATACTTTAATGTAAAGAAAATAATGGTAAGAAAAAGAGAACTTTCTGAGCATAAAAAAAAAAAAGTAAATAAAAATATAAATAAATTCTATCAACAGAAAAAACAGGTAACATTCACTTTACGAAATCTAATAATAATAATAATAATAATAATAATAATAATAATAATAATAATAATAATAATAAATATATTAAATATAAAAAAAACTTTATAAATTATTGTAAAAGATAAAAATAAAATAAAAAATAATAATAATAATAATAATAATAATAAATAATAATAATAATAATAATAATAATAATAATAATAATAATAATAATAATAATAATAATAATAATAATAATAATAATTAATAATAATAATATTTAAAAACAATTATTAACAACACACATAATAGTATTTTAAATCAAACATTCAGTTTCAGCCCATCCGCCCATATTTTTCTTTAAGATGGGCGTTTTTAGGTTTTCATTTATATGCATTTCTATTGATGAGTTGCACGTGATCATACAAACATACAAACAAACACATATAAACAAACATACATACATACATACATATATATATATATATATATATATATATATATATATATATATATATATATATATATATATATATATATATATATATAATATATATATATATATATATATATATATAATATATTATAATATTATAAATATATATAAATAAAAATATTTAAAATAAAAAAAAAAAAAAAAATCGTATTTTTATATAATATATAATATATTAATATATATATATATATATATATATATATATATATATATATATATATATATATATATATATATATATATATATATATATATATATATATATATATATATATATATATATATATATATATATATATATAATATATATATATATATATATATATATATATATATATATATATATATATATATATATATATATATATATATTATATATATATATATATATATATATATATATATATATATATATATATATATTATATATATATATATATAAATTTGAAAATTGAAATCTATGTGAATGAGCGGTTCTTGTGAACAATGACAGGACTCAGAAAGAACAGAAAAGGGAATCCACCTTAATTTGAAGAGCCGCGAAAGAGATTGTGTCGCCACCGTTGCCTTTGTCCATATTTCTTCTGTGTTGACAGATGATGACGGGAGGCCCAACGCTCTTCTTATATAAAATAGACGCTTAAATAAACAAAAGATTTCTCATATTTATTTTATAATGTTTGTTGTCATAATGTGAAGTTTTCTTCAGCCGTTTGTTGTTGTTGTTGTTG
Source organism: Armadillidium nasatum (assembly GCA_009176605.1). Classification (NCBI taxonomy): domain Eukaryota; kingdom Metazoa; phylum Arthropoda; class Malacostraca; order Isopoda; family Armadillidiidae; genus Armadillidium; species Armadillidium nasatum. The sequence continues at coordinate 44,936 of SEYY01023164.1, read as the reverse complement.
TTGTTGTTGTTTTGTTGTTGTCGTTGTTTTTGTTGTTGTTTTCCGTTATAGCAACTCTTGTTGAGAGAATGTGACTTTTGATGTATTTATTAATATTAAATATATATATTATATATATATATATATATATATATATATATATATATATATATATATATATATATATATATATATATATATATATATATATATCAGGAATAGAAAGAACCAGAGCTCTATGGAACATTTTATTAAGTCAACGTTTCGAGAATAAACTTCTCATCTTCAGGATCTGATACGACAATGTTACTAATATAAAATTTAAAATCAGGCGGAATAAAATAAATAATAAAATAATGTATGAAAATATTTATATAAAAATATATATATATATATCGTAGAAAAAGACCCAGGGTCCTAAAATATCCAAGAGATGGCGAATCACGGAAGATAGTTTGTTATTGATTTTACTTGCAGGACGCATGAAAAAAAGTAAGCTTTGCATCTAAATCTTTAGTAAGAGGTTAGTATAAAGAGGGAGAGCGAATGTCGGGAAAGGTGGAGTTTACACAAGCCCTTCTCCTCAAAGGAGAAGATTTACGAATAGAGAATTATTAAATATCAGATACAATAACGATAACATAAGAGAATAATTCTGCCATTTTCTCCAAGATTAGAAATAATTTATGACGGTGGAGAGGTGAAAGATATGCAAATGAATAAGTCTTATATTTTAACCTATCGATAAACGCTTTATGAGTTCAACAACCCTAGACATATGACCCGTGACCCATTCAAGGTCAAACCTTCGTCCTTATACACAGTAAAAACTTGGGTAGTGTTTGAAAATTTATGAAAGAGAGAAACTATTGTGAATGGAAAATGGGGTCCAAATTTTCAGTCATAGGTTGAATGAGTGGACGATTTGGTGGAGGTATCTAAAGAAATATGAGGAAGAAAAAAAGACAAAAATCGTTCAATTTTTTTTTTGCAGATTCTTTTAAATCTTTTTGCAGATTTAAAAAAGAGTAGAAAAAAAAGGAAGAATCTTTATGTATAGATTTTGCTTGATTCTGGGAAGAAATATTAACAGTGTGAGTTTCGCATGATCAAAGACAAAAAATGTTAATAATTCTTGAAGACATCTCCTTTGTGAAGAGTAAAGTTTGAACTAAGATTTATGAGCTTTAAACGAAAGTTAAAGAATGAAGAACTTGATTGAAGAAATCCAGAGGGTTAATTGTTTAATAATATAAGGAGCAATGGAATCCTAGAAAAGGTTTAATATGTTGGGTTAGTTTCCAAAATGTCCTCGACACAATTGCTGTATCCGGAACGAGGAAAGCCACTAACAGTCGCTTATTTTGAAATCTTCAGAAAGATCATTTCCGTGGAAGTGGAGACTTAAAATTTAGAGTATAGATAGCTGATGAAAATATGAGAGACTATAGAATTTGAAAACATAAATAGCGCAGATAGGTTCCGTTGCAGAATTGAAAAGATAAATAAGGTTGCAAGAAAGAAAATTCCGAAGAATTCATTATCAGTAACACGAGAATAACTGTCGTCGCTCACATATGTATAAAAACAGCATTTGAAGGAAAATTGATAAAGTAAGAAGGAACAAGTCATGGTTTCCTGTTGAAGCACTGAATTTCAGTTAAAAATATGAATTGAGGTTTATAACAGAGACGTAATTCAGCAAAGTCAAAATTAGAATAAAGTCCATGATGTTGTGATGTTGCAAAAATTAATAACTATAAAGAAGACTATGTTGTGATGTTGCAGAAATTAATAATAACTATAAAGAAGACTATGTTGTGATGTTGAAGAAATTAATAACTATAAAGAAGACACTATGTAGTGATGTTGCAGAAATTAACTGTAAAGAAACACTATAATGTTGCAGAAGGCTATGTTGTGATGTTGAAAAATTAATAACCATAAAGAAGACTTGTGATGTGTGATGTTGCAGAGATTAATAAATATAAAGAAAACTGTGTTCTGATATTGCAGAGACTAATAAATAAAGAAAACTATATACATCATAATAAATCGATAGTTCTCCAATGATATTAACATCATTTCTAGAGGTCGCCAACTTTCTAGGCGTTAATACAGAAGAAAGATATGAAAATATTTGTTTATTATTTATAACTAAACATAGGGAAGTTTTGTGTAATTAAGGGAGATACAGTTTGTGTGGGTGAAGGAGGTTTGTTTGAATGTTTATTGAACATTCTTTTAAACAGTCCTAGAGTAAAGTCAAAGCATGAGCTCAAAAGGGAAATTCCAAGCCATATATATATATATATATATATATATATATATATATATATATATATATATATATATATATATAATATATATATATATATATATATATATATATATATATATATATATATATATATATATATATATATATATATATATATATATATATATATATATATATATATATATATATATATATATAATATATATATATATATATATATATATATATATATATATATATATATATATATATATATATATATATAATATATATATATATATTATATATATATATATATATATATATATATATATATATATATATATATATATGGGTGTGTGTGTTATATTTCCTACCAAAGGGTTTGTCTATTTCTTCGCCTTTCCCAGTGAGAACCTGTTTTATACCAATGGAAGATGAGTTGCGTGACGTTCTTTAGAATAAACTGCCTTAAAAAAAAAAAAAAAAATAAAAAAATACAAAATAAAAAATAAAAAAAAAAATAAAAAAAATAAAAAAAAAAAAAAAATAAATAAATAAATTATAATATCAAAATACTTAATTAAAATAATAAGTAAATGAATAAAAGTAAAAAAAAAAAAAATAAAAAAATGAATAAAAAATATAAAAATAAATAAATGATTAAAAAAAAAAAACAAATAAAAAAAAAATGAAGAAATAAAAAATCCTTGAATAAAATTACAGGAATAAAAAGGAATTACTATTATTATTATTCATTTTTTATTTTAAATTATATAATTATTGAAAGGTTTTTTTAAAAGGTACAAATCCAAATTTTGAATGGAAAAGGATATTCTGAAATTTTAAATAAAATATATTGTCTTTTAATTTAAAACCTGTAAATGCGATGCTTTAACTATGATATAATAATAATAATAATAATAATAATAATAATAATAATAATAATAATAATAATAATAAAATAACAATAACAATAATAATAATAATATTTAATAACAATAGTAATGTAATGTTAATAATAATAATAATAATAATAATAATAATAATAATAAAATAATAATTAACTAATAATAGACAATAATGACAATAAAAGGGAATAATAATATAAAAAAATTAAATAATTAATATAATAATAATAATAGTAATAGCCAGAATAAATGGAAAATAAGAACAGGAAATAGAATATTATGGAGAACAGTTGCTCAAGTGACTTGAGTTTCAACCTTTTCCTCTCTTACAGTTACACAAAAATGAAAGAGAATCCCCTCAGCCCAACCTCTTCCACCCCCCCCACATATATAATTATTATATATATATATATATATATATATATATATATATATATATATATATATATATATATATAATATATATAATATATATATATATATATATATATATATATATATATATATATATAAATATGAGGGTGGGCTGAAAAGTAACGCCTGTTCTGCGATAAAATCTCATACGCTGCAGATAATGTAATGAAGCAAAGACTGAAAGAAGGTCAAAGGTTTATTCAATGAACATGTAATATTATTTTTCTACATAATCTCCTCGAACATCAATACATTTCTGCAAACGTTGAACCTTCATCTCGAAACAGGTTGAAAGGAAGTCTTGATCTGTTTTCTGGAACTAGTCTGCCACCGCTTCTTCACCTCATCATCTGAACTAAATCTCATTCTCAGGAGACTCTCTGTAAAGTGAAAGCAACTGAGGTGGCTTGAGGTAATTCTGAAGGAGCCTCAGAACACCCAACCTCTAAGAAGCTTGTTTAGAAAGAGAAGTAATATGATCTTTCCAAAAAAGATCAAGAGAAAAAGGACAGATGAAGGTTTGAGTACAGTATTTTCGAAGATGATGTCATAGTTGTGTGGAAGGTTGTTTCGACTAGAGAGATGGAGAAATTGGGTTTTTGGGGCATTGAAAGCGACCATGTTTTCATTGCCTTAATTGAAATACGGGAAAGATAAGTGTTAGTTTTTGCGTCAACTAAATGCTGTTGTACTTTCAAAGTGAAAGCAGTAATGAAGGGCGGAGTCATCAGCATAGAAGTGGATAGGTGATGAAGTATAAAAAAAAGTTGGTGATTGGACAAACCCCTGAGGAAAATCACTATTTATAGATTTAAAGAAGAACGGTGGCCGTCAACAACAGCTGCTATAGAACAGCCAGAAATGAAATCAGAGAGAAGGATAGATTCCGAAAGTGGGAAGTTTGGATATCAAAGTTTTGTGCCAGACTCTATCGAAACCAGTAGAGCGTTCTTTACGAAAGCCATATTTAAGATCAGAAATAAGATTAGAAGAATTGAAGGTGTTTCTAAATCTTCCTGTTAAGGATAGATTCAAAAAATTTAGAAAGACATAAGTATAAAGAATTAGGACGATAGTTAGAGGGTTGAGAAGGGTTACCCTTCGGCACTGGTTCCAGCAAGAAGGGAAGGTCGAAGTAGAGAGACAGAGACGAAATAGTTTACCAAGGCAGGGTGCAAGCTCAGAGAATTAAGTTTTGAGAACCACAGGAGGAATACTCTCAGGACCATACGTCTTCCGTTTCTTAGTTTTAAGCTCAGAGAGAGCAGAAATGATAATCTTTAGAAGAAATTACAATATTAGCCATAAATGAGTTGGAGGTGGAGGGAGTTGAAGGGGGAGGAATAGCTCCGGAATCGTCTAAGGTAGAGTTAGAGGCAAAAGTTTGAGGGTAGAATTCAGGTTTAAAAGAAGATAAAAAGGCAGTTGTTTTATCAGAAGATATTTGAAGTGGGAAAGAGGAAGAAGCAAAGTTAAAGTTTACATTTTTTTGTTGTTGTTGTTGTTGTTGTTGTTGTAAAAGGCCATAAAGGGCGTGTTGAAGAGGAACCAGAATGATTATTGAATTTATGACGAAGAAATGAGTTTTTGATATCACGATGAATAAATTTTGGAGGATTCCGGGATGAAATGTAAGTTGCATGAATTTCAAGAATTTGAAAACGACAGTAATCCCTGAAAGCAGCATCCCTGTGGCTGAAAACACGAGAACAAGTACAGTTAAACAAAGGTTTGTTAGGTTAAGGGAAAGTATATGGAATATACGTCTCCATATATATATATATATATATAATATATATATATATATATATATATATATATATATATATATATATATATATATATATATATATATATATATATATATATATATATATATATATATATATAATACATATAATACAACAATATATATATATATATATATATATATATATATATATATATATATATATATATATATATATATATATATATATATATATATATATATATATATATATATATGACAAAGACTTGAAAGGATTTGTTTAAAAGGCTTAAACCTTGTTTAGGAAATTGTCACAATAAAGATTTTGTAGTTACGATAATATCTCTTTCCAAAGATAGAACTATATATATATATATATATATATATATATATATATATATATATATATATATATATATATATATATATATATATATATATATATATATATATATATATATATATATATATATATATATATATATATATATATATATATATATATAATATATATATATATATATATATATATATAATATATATATATATATATATATATATATATATATATATATATATATATATATATATTATATATATATATATATATATATATATATATATATATATATATATATATATATATATATATATATATATATATATATATATATATATAATATATATATATATATATATATATATATAAACACTTTATTTTTTCCACATTTCTTAAAACGTTAGCTTCAGCCAAAAGACTTTTCAAAACTTTTCCACACTGATAGATTTCTGGATGTTAAAAAAAAAAAAGAAGAAAAAAAAAAGATAGAAAAAATATCAAGACTTATTTTTATAGCTTTTCTTTTCTGAAAATTTTTACGTCTAATTTATATTCTATAAAGGATGCATTAAAAGGGTTTTAATTTGATCTATAGAAATGGAATTTACGAAAGTTAGAGCTTGCTTTTCCTCATTCGTTTTTCTTCTTCTTTATTTTTCGTTTTATATTTCTTTATTTTTTTTACTTTTTCATTTTCTTTTTTCTTCCTTTCTCTTTTTCTGTTTTTTTCCTTCTCTGCTTTCTTTCCTCTTCCTTTTTCTTCTCTGTTATTTTTATTTCCTTTTCTACTTCTTTTTTCTATCTTTGCTTTAGTTTGGAATGGAATTTATTAAAGTTAGAGCTTGGTTTTCCTCACTTTTTTTCCTTCTATGTTTTTCGTTTTCATTTTTCTATCTTTTTTTTTTTAACTTTCTTTCTTAATATCATTTCCTTTCTCTTTTTCTGTTTTTTTTTCTCTCTACTTTGTTTCCTCTTCCTTTTTCTTTTTTATTATTTTTCTTTTCTTTTCTACTTTGCTTTTTCTATCTTTATGGAATTTATGAAAGTTGGAGCTTGCTTTTCCTGGCTTAGTTTTTTCTTCTTTACATATTTTTTCATTTTTTATCTTTTTAACTTTTCTCGTTTTCCCTTCGTTTCTTTTTCAAATTTTTGATGTTTTTCTTTCTCAGCTTTCTTTTCTCTCCTCTCCTACTCCTTTCTCTTTCTTTGCTTCGTTTGAAATGGAATTTACCAAAGAAAAGGTTTCCATTTACTGACTTTTTAATTATTTTTATATTTCTTTTTCATTTCTATATATTTTATACTATATTTCATATTTTAGCTTATCTGCCTTTATCTTTCTTCTTTGATTTCTTTCTAATTTCTTCTTCCCTTCCTTTCTCTATTCTCTTTGCTTAATTTTTTTCTCTCTCTCTCTCTCATAATCTAAAGAAATGGAATTTATGAAAGTTCAGACCTTGATTTTTCTCACTCGTTTTTTCTTTTTCTTTTTATATTCCTTTTTTTTTTTTTTTTATCTTTTATGCTTATTTCTCCTTTTCTCTTCCTTTTTGTTTTTTTTTTAAATATTTTTTCTTTCTCTGATTTTTTGGTATCCTTTTTTCTCTATCTTCTCTGCTTTCTTTTTTGTTTCCTCTTACCTCAGTTTCTCTATCTTTGCTTTCGTTTTATTTCCTCTTCTTTTGATCTATAAAAATGAAAGTTGCTTTTACTTTCTTTCTCGTTTCCTCTTCTCTTCCATAATCTATCTTTTCCTCTTTCTTCCTCATCTTATCTTAATAT
>SEYY01023164.1:20000-30000 GCA_009176605.1 Armadillidium nasatum | reverse complement strand
CTCTGAAGCACAAGTTTTGAGAATCATAGGAGAAATACCATCAGGACCGTACGACTCCTTCGTATTAAGTTCAGAGAGATCAGAATTGACGTTTTTTTAAAGATGTTATAATTTTAGACATAAATGAGTTGAAGAAGGATGATAGTACCGTAATCGTCTAAAGTTGAATTAGAAGCAAAAGTTTGAACGAAGATTTCAGCTTTAAAAAAAGGCAAAATAGCAATTTTTCAGTCAGAAAATACTAGAGGAGGGAAAGAGGAAGAAGCAAAGTTAGAGTTGACATTTTTTGCAAAATGCTTGGAAGAAAGATTATTGCATTTTCTACGGAGAACAGAATTTTTTGGTGTTACGTAGAATAGGTTTTACACAATTACGGGATGAAATATAAGTTGCATGAATTTCTGAAGTTTGAAGATGACGGTTATCTCTGAAGGCAGCATCCCTGTGGCGGATATCACGAGAACAAGAAGAGTTAAGCCAAGGTTTGTTTGATTTAGTAGAAAGGAAAGAAAGTGAAATGCACCCCATCATGCCATAGAGAATCACCTTGGTAATGTATTCTGCACCCCCCGAGGGACCCTTCCCACGGAAGCAAAAATCATTCCATGGGAAATTAAAGAAGTACGACCACAAGTCCGAACAGCTTGCGGCACCGAAATGCTACAATCGCTTCCTTTAAGTTTTTCGGTAGATTTGAAATATAGAAGAGGGTACAGAGATAAGAAGGTGTTCGGAAGAACCCAGAGGTGAATAGTTTAAAAGTATAAGGAAAAGGATTAGATGTTAGAAAAATGTCTAGATTGTTGATTTCATCTCCAAGGCGAACAGGGATACGATAGGGATCTGCACCAACTGCTGAAGGTTATTTTGTATAGCGAAATGGAAGGGACGTTCACCAACGATATCTTGATAATTAGAAGCCATTGTCTCATTGAAATCACCTAATATGATGATTTCTGAGGAAGGAGAAGAGAGAATGTGCTCTGTTTTGGAGTTTGGATAGTTGAAGAATTTTGGATAGTCAAAATTAGGAGATAAATTAAAATTACAAATGAATTTGGTCGTAGAATGGCAAGAGACTAAACCAGAATGTGAAAAATTAGAGACACGGGAACACACAACATCGTTGCGCACGTATGCACAACAACCGCCTTTGGCTGAAATTTGAGAGAGACGGTATTAGTAAACAGAAAGGGTTTGCTATCAGAACGTTCAAGTATATGAGCTTAAGTAAAGACAAGAGGTGTGATGTGGAAGAGGAGAAGTGATGTTGAACAAAGTTGAAATTGAATTGAAGACCGCGAATGTGGCAGAAATTAATTTAAAAAATTAGACCTTGCATCCGGACAAGCCGGTTGCAAAATCTTGGTGGACACCAACCCCATCACAGGAGGCAACCAACTCTCAAGTGGTAATGGGGGAAAGAGTGGATGAGGGGCTTTTTTTTTTTAATTCGCCCCTCTGGGCTACTCCGAGGCTACTGTTGAGGATGCCATAATTATTATTATCTTCTTGGTTGTTTTGTTTGTGAAAGTGTACATTGTGTGTGTATACTGGTGAAGAAGAGCGCGAAAGGGTGTGGACCATTTGGCACCGGAATGTGATGGGAAGTACCTTTAACATCCCATATACCCAGTGAGGGTAATCTCATCGCATCGAGAGCACTACTTCCCTCCTCCCATATATATATATATATATATATATATATATATATATATATATATATATATATATATATATATATATATATATATATATATATATATATATATATATATATATATTATATATATATATATATATATATATATATATATATATATATATATATATATATATATGTATGTGTGTGTGTGTTGTTTTTGTGCATATATTATATGTGTTGTGTTGTTTTTGTGCATGTGTGTGTGTGTGTGTGTGTGTGTGTGTGTGTGTGTGTGTGTGTGTGTGTGTGTTATGCCTCTATTTAAAGTTTCTGTTTTGGCTTGCGTAATATCAACAAAAGTTTGAATTAATTTTCATTATTGTCCATTTCAGTGTCATTGAAAAATATTGGTAATAGCTACACCAACTATTATAGTTATTACTATAATTCGGTATGCATACATATATACGAGTACATATATGAATTTTATTTGAAATGTATATATTTGCATTTAAAAATTTTTTTTTTTTTTTGCCTTTTTTTTTTTTTTTTTTTTTATTTATTTATTATTTTTATTATTATTATATATTATTATTATTATTATTCTTATTATTATTATTATAATTATTTTCCTATTATTATTATTATTCTTATTTATTATTATCATAATTATTTTCCATTATTGCCATTATTATTATTATTATTATTATTATTATTATTATTATTATTATTATTATTATTATTATTTTTATCATTACTATTATTTTATTATTATTATTATTATTATTACTACTACTATTTATATTATCATTTTTACCATTAGTTTTATTATTATTATTATTATTATTATTATTATTATTATTATTATTATATCATTTTATACTATATTATTATTGTATTATTTATTATTATTATTATTATTATTATTATTATTATTATTATTATTATTATTATCATCTCATGAAGGAGCCTCTATTCTTAATTTTAAATGTCTGAAGGTGTAACAATACGTACAATCGTGTTAAGTAAAATGAAGATTTATTTTGAGAAGTCGAAAATAACTCCTGGAAGAGGTACAGAAATTCTTTTAATAGGTTTACAATGATTGAAATATTACTATGCATTCTCACATACTCATTATTTTGTAATTTAGTCTCACAGTCTACTCATTATATTGATTTTCAATTACACAATCTCCTCTTTATATTGCTATTCAATCTCTCAATCCACTCATTATTTTGTTGCCCTAACAACAATGCCCTCATTGTTTAACCTTCACTTACTATCCACTCATTGCTTTGCTTTTTACTTTCACAATCCACTCATTATATTTCTTTTTAGTCTCAAAAACTCATTATATTGAGTTCAATTTCACAATCTACTTATTATATTAGTTTTCTGTTTCATAACCTCACTCATTATATTGTTTTTAATCTCACAATGAACTCATTATATTGTTTTTAAATCTCACAATATCCTCAATTTTTTACCTTCACTCACAATCCACTCATTATATTGTTTTTCGATCTCACAATTTCCTCATTGTTTTACCTTCCCCCACAATTCACTCATTATATTTTTTTCCAATTTCATAATAAGCTCTTTAGTCTTTTTATTGTTTTCAATTTCATAATTTATTGCCGGTATTGCTTTGCAATTTATTAATTCACTCTATAAACAAGTTTAGAAAATGCAAATAGCCAGATTAATTATTTAGTGGGAAGGAAACTAACATATTAGATTGCATTTTGAAGACTGACATAATTGAATTTTAATTTAATTTTATTTAATTTGATTTTTGTTTCATATGGAATATTTTTTTCCTTAAATTTATTACAACTTACTCTCAACCTATTTAGAGAGTTCAGATTACTTCATAAAGCTCGTAAGAGTAGAGTCTTTTTCTTTGTTTTTGTCACTTGATATTCCTTGATTAGTTCATGCTTGAAGCTTCGAGTGAAGCTGGGCTCGTACGCCGTTCCTCAATATTTAAGGCCGGAAAATAATGCGTTTCTTTATCATAATTTAGTGATGGCATTCGCATCCGCGGAGCATCATCAAAATTAACATCCGCATCCGCACCTGCGAAAATTACACATCCGCATTCGCACTTGAAGAAAATTCTATATCCTCATCCTCAACCGCAAATGAGAAAAAATGACATCCGATCCATCACTATATAATCATATGTATGTAATTGGTTTTGTTATTGAGTTAATTTGCAACTTTTAGTTAGTGTCGTAATGAAGTCACAACGTTGATAAAGCTACAAGTATAATTTGAACAGTTTCTATTTTTTCTTATTGAGAATTGGGGTTAAAATGAGGATTTGAAAGAGCTTGCCATTTTCCTTAAAGGAAGTATAATGAAAATATATTCTTATCAGTTTAAAGTAAACCATCTTAAATTAATTGAATGATAATTGCTTATTTTGTTGGATAGAATCTTTATATATGAACTGGACTGGGACAACTTATATTAATCTTATCTAAGAAAATAAGATCTGACCTCTTATAGGGGATGATGTATAAGATGGAGTAGCTAATTATATTTGGAGAGCTGAAACACTTGTGGTATGACTGTTTTGTTGGATTTTTTATTTTTATTTTTTTATTTTATTTTTTTTATTTTTTATTTTTTTTTTTTGAGTGCAGAAATCTTCTCACATCACTGGCGGTGCCTTATTCGGAGAGGGAAATATCCCAGGTTGTTTCCAGAATCCGTTCTCCCGATTGAGTTAAAAGATGCTTTATATATATATATATATATATATATATATATATATATATATATATATATATATATATATATATATATATATATATATATATATATATATAATATATATATATATATATATATATAGCATCACAGATAAAAAATCATTAGCATAAGAGCTTAAAATGACAAATAAGAACATCTCCTCCTTGACTGGGGTTCTGCCCGTGAGCAATGGTGATGTGCAAAAAAAAAAAAATAAATAATGTAGAAACAATTGACAAAATGTCACCAACAAATTTAAATAACTTGAGTTTAAGTTAAAGAAAGAAAATTATGAACGAAGGAGACTAAAAGAGAATGTTTATGGAAGGATAAAACTAAAAGTCAAAATTGAATGAAAAAATGAGAAAAAATAATCAAACAACGAAAGGAGGAAAAAATAAATGAGAGAAAGAAAGATGAAAACCAAGACTCTTGGAATGAGGAAATGACAAATGAACTAAATGAAACGATAATGAAACCAAAATAAAGAAAAAAAAGATATGAGAATGATGAAAAGATATGATGAAACCAAAATAAAGGAAAAAGATATGAGAATGATGAAACCAAAATAAAGAAAAAAGATACGAGAATGATGAAAAGATATGATAAACCAAAATAGAGAAAAAAAGATGAGAATGATGAAAAGATATGATGAAACCAAAATAGAGAAAAAAAGATATGATAATGATGAAAAGATATGATGAAACCAAAATAAAAAAGATGATAACGATGAAAAGATATGATGAAACCAAAATAATGAAAAAATTTTTGAGAATGATAAAAAGATTTGATGAAACCAAAATAAAGAAGAAAATGATGAAAAGATGATGAAAAGATTATGATAACCAAAATAAAGAAGAAAGATATGAGAATGATGAAACCAAAATAAAGGAAAAAGATACGAAGAAACCAAAATATATAAAAAAGATATGATGAAACCAAAATAAAGAAAAAAGATATGGGAATGGAAGGGTTTCAAAGGCTATGAAGTAACCATGAAATGTAAAATATAAAGATAATGGTAATAGATTAGGAAGAGGAGGTGAAGTTGGAGGGGGGAGGGAGGTAGTAGGAGAGATGTTAAGCACAAGTTAAAAAGAATATAAAGCCAGTTCATGATATGCTTATTACTAAAACGTGTAAAAGGAAAAATTTAAAAGTATATTTTTATTTATTGATTTTTAACCTTATGGTTTTAAATGAGTTTCAGAGGACAAGTGCAAGTATCATCATTATTATTATTATTATTATTATTATTATTATTATTATTATTATTATTATTATTATTTTTAGTATTGTTAATATTTATAATTTACCATTGTTATTATTATTATTATTATTATTATTATTATTATTATTATTATTATTATTATTATTATTATTATTATTATTATTATTGTACTTATAATTTCGTATAATTATTATTTTTTATTATTTATTATTAATAATATTATTGTTTTTGTTACTCTAAATTATTTATGTCTATCATCATCATTGTGATTATTATTATTTCGAATAATTAATTTATTATTTATTTATTTATTAATATTTTTATTATTAATATATAATTAGATTATTTATCATAATTATTATTATTATTCTAGTTTATTATTATTTATTTTAATTTTTCATTATTATTCTTATAATAATTTATTAGTCATTCTTATTATTATTAGTATTATTCATATTTTTATTATAATTATTATATAATTATTTTAATCATTACTTATTTGTTATTATTGTAATTATTTTTATTTCTCCATTATCATTATTATTATTATTATTATTTTTATCATCATTATTTATTATTATTATTATTATTATTATTATCATTATTATTATTATTATTATTATTATTATTATTATTATTATTATTATTATTATTATTATTATTATTATTATTATTATTATTTTTGTCACCTCTAATAAAGGAAACTAGTTAAAAAGTTTATATTGGCTCCTTGCCACAGCGTTCACCATTTTCAGTCACAAGCACACACCCACTCGTACACACACACACACACACACACACACACACACACACACACACACACACACACACACACACACACACACACACACACTGTAAAATCAGACATAATTTTATACATGAATTTATGGCTTAAATTCTCGTTTTCGAATCTATTCATAATATATATAATATATATATATATATATATATATATATATATATTATATATATATATATATATATATATATATATATATATATATATATATATATATATATATATATATATATATTATGATGTCCCAACAATTTTCCTTGGGCAAAAATTTTGTTAATATAGATGTTTGTATTACTTCAAAAAAAATTTTTAATATATATGTTTTGTATTACTTATTACTACTTTTGTATTACTGGTCCCCATACATAGAGTTAGGAGTCAGGGCGTCCACATATGTAAAGTTAGTACTCAGGTGGGTGCACATACGTAAAGTTAGTACTCATAGGGGTTCACCTATTTAAGGTAAGGACTCAGGTGGGTCCACATATGTTAAGTTAAGAGTCAGGAGGGTCCACATACGTAAAGTTTATACTAAGGTGGGTCCACATACGTAAAGTTAGCACTCAGGGGGTCCATAAGCAGAAAAGAGGAAGGGAACCACTGATGTACACTGCCAAAAATTTTCTTGTAATGTTTTTTAAAGCAAAAAAAAAAAAAAAAAAAAAAAAAAATTATTTGAATTTTAAAATATTACATTAACCATGAAAGTAGAATTTTAGTTAATTAAAATGGAAAATAATAAGACTTTTCTAAATTTGAACGTTAACAATTGAGTATTTAGGCTTAAATAGACTTAAACGTAAATAGACTTAGATAGACTTTATATTTATTGATGAATTTTTTTTTTTTTTCAGCTTTAATTTTTTGAACCAATTTTTATTCCTATTTTTGAGTTCATTGGAAATCACAAGCCAAACATACGTTTTAAATCCATATTTATCCTTATCTATTCTCAAATATATTTAATTTAATTTCATATCCGAAGGTTATCTATAAATACACATTCCATATCTATTTAAAAAAAAACAGCTCAAAACTATTTAAAGATTTCCAAAACTAAAAACTGATTTCTAACATTCTAACTTTCTTCTCTTTTCTCACAAATTCATTTATTACAAAGTTTTACTGAAAAAAAAAAAAAAAAACAAATACTAAGCTTCTTACCTGACAAAAACCCGTAATAAGAGCTGCATATTGACCTACAAGAAGAGCTGTAGAAAATCATCTTTTTGCATTTCTTCTTGATTGCTGCAAAGAATTTTTGCTATTGCACTGAATATACTCACGAGCTTATTTCATTATGTTTGGGGTGTAATAAAATGGAATAGCATCTGTTTAATTTTCTTATATATTATATATATATATATATATATATATATATATATATATATATATATATATATATATATATATATATATATATATATATATAATATATATATATATATATATATATATATATATATATATATATATATATATATATATATATATATATATATATATATATATATATATATATATATATATATATATATATATATATATATATATATATATATATATATATATATATATATATATATATATATATATATATATATATATATATATATATATATATATATATATATATATATATATATATATATATATATATATATATATATATATATATATATATATATATATATATATATATATATATATATATATATATATATATATCATTAGGGTCCGACCGGGGCCGGGGTCACCCAAATTTGGCCGGGGCCGGAGCCGGGGCCTGGGTTGCCTAAAATTTGTAAAGAGGTCAAAAGCACTGAAATTTTAGGTTAAGAAAATTAGATATAAATTTAATTGGTTTATTTAATTGTAAGGAAGGAGTAGAATAGCCAACATTCACTTAAATTAATGATTGTATGCATTTTTTCCGAAAAATTTCAGAAAATTACAGATTTTAAGTTTAAAAAAAGTATAAAATTTAGGAAAACATTTTTTTCTGATTCTTAATAGTGATTCAATATATATATATATATATATATATATATATATATATATATATATATATATATATATATATATATATATATATATATATATATATATATATATATATATATATATATATATAAGGTAAAGTTTGAAAAAATGTAAGATATAAAATTATAAATATAACCTGTATTTATACAGATTGTTATTTTATTGCTATGTATCAAACTTGTATCATTTAGCTACATTATTTCAAAATTATTTTTTTGTTTATACTTTCAGTCAATATGGCTAAAAGATCAGCTTCTGCAGTATTGGAGTACTTTATAATGTTTCAGGATAGGCTCGAAATAGCTAAATGTAACATCTGCAGTCAGGAAATTAGAAGAGGATCTCCGGGTGTCCCAAGTAAAAACTTTTTAATAAAATTCTATATGGGAGCATCTAAAATCAAAACACAAAGATTAACATTTACTAGTTGAAAAGAAGCGGTCAAAAAAAACAGAAAAGAAAAAGAAAATATTGAAAAACGAAAAAAATCTTAATTTTCTTATATTTTGTTTGAAATTTTTTTTTTTTTTTTTTTAAATTATTTGACTGGTTGAGCTGAAATTTTCAGGGTATATGCCTTTTTTCCCGAAGTTCTGAGTAGATTTCGAGCATTTTTCTGAGTCTTTAGCGGTTTGAAAGTTATTTGGACCCAAAGTTGAAAAAAATGAATAGCTGGGTCAAACCACTGATTCACATGAGCTGAAAATTTAACTGAATAATCTTAGCCCCAATTTCTTGCATTGGTGAGAACAGATTTTTGATATCACGTCTAGAAAAAAAGTAATAAGCACTTGAAAAAAAAAAAAAAAAAAAAAAAAAACCCTTCTGGAGAAAAAAATTATTTAAAAAAATAAAAAACGCTACATACTAATTTTTTTATTTGTCGAAATTGTTTAGAGGAGGGACAGGGCAACAACTATTATTTAGTGCTTTATTAAATGCTGTTTGTTTGAAGCGAGATATAGCCTCTCAAACTTTGAAATTTTTTGAAATTTAGTCAAAAATGGACCTTTTTGAAGGGAAAATCTCGAAATCAACGAATCGCATCAAATAAAGTATAGGGAGGAATTTGTAGCCCTGTCCCTCTTCTATACAGCTACCAAAAATAAGAAATGTTATGGTTGTGTTTTTTTTTATTATATATTTATTTTTTAGTTCGAAAAGGTAGATTTAAAAAAAAAAAATTTCGGTAGTTGTTCAGTTTTGGGCTCTTAACATATTTTCTATAACTCTGGGAACAAAAGTCTGTTAAAAGTTTTTGTAGCCGATAGAATTTTAAATATATAATCCAAATTTTAGATTATTCCAAAAATTGGTTTAGCTTTGCCATTCATTTGAAAGAGTGTCAATTTTAAGAAAAAAAATTTAAATTATAGACTCAGAAACACGCTAGAAATGGACTTTTTTCACCGGAAAAATAAAAACAATTTACCTGAAAATTTCAGAAGAATCGGCTGAAAATTAAAAAATTTTTTTTTAGACATTTGCCATTTTAACCCCGGCCGGCAAACCCTGGTTC
>SEYY01023164.1:7500-15000 GCA_009176605.1 Armadillidium nasatum | reverse complement strand
TATATATATATATATATATATATATATATATATATATATATATATATATATATATATATATATATATATATATATATATATATTATATATATGTAAGCAAATAAATTCAGACTACAAAATTATTTTTTTAAGAATTTATTATCACTTAAATGTACAGAAAATTGCACCCTATTTGTAAAATAATAGCAAAAATACAAAATTATATAAAAATTTAAATTATATATATATATATATATATATATATATATATATATATATATATATATATATATATATATATATTATATATATATATATATATATATATATATATAATCATATAAATTATATATATATAAAATTATAGAAATATTTGTAATTTAACAATGGAAGTCTCCCCTACGCTGCCTAACGTTGGCAGAAAGGAAAGATGTTGCCAGCTTAGCTCAAAACGATGTTGCCAGCTTACCTGCTACGATGTTGCCATTTTAGCTGCTAACAAAGTAAAAAAATAAATAATAAAAATCATTGGAAGAGGAATTTATAAATTCAATCATGATATCATGTTGATATTCGAGGTAAGGAGTGTTTTAATTGAAGAAGAATCTTAAAGTCCAATCATGCTATTATGTTTGATATCGAGGCAAGGAGTGTTGAATTCATACCCTTAGAATATTTGATCAAGGTAGGTAGAATGAGGTTATATGAGGTGGAGAGGGCTTTTGGGGCATTGGTCTTATTTTTAGGGTAGGTTAGATTTTTTTAAAAAATATTTTATATCAATTTGAATTACAAATATACAAAAGACTTTTTATTATTTATTATTATTATTATTTTATTGTTAATATTATTATTATTATTTTATTATTATTAGTAGTAGTAGTAGTAGTAGTATTAATACTAGACTTGGAACACCCTCCAAGATCATTTCAGTTGAGGAAAATTTACTCCAAATACCTCTACAGTCCACACATACATACACATATACTCCCATATATATATATATATATATATATATATATATATATATATATATATATATATATATATATATATATATATATATATATATATATATATATATATATATATATGGTTAAGGAGTGTGAACAAAAATGTGTTGTAAATAAACAAATGATACACATTCATCCATTATCATATGAATCTTACGTGACCTATTCTCGATACTGCTTTGAAGACTGGAATCCTAAAATAGTATTGGACTCTGTTGACGCCCGTTCGAGAGAGAGAGAGAGAGAGAGAGAGAGAGAGAGAGAGAGAGAGAGAGAGAGAGAGAGAGAGAGAGAGAGAGAGAGAGAGAGAGAGAGAGAGAGAGAGAGAATTAAAAAAACTGAATGGAATGAAAGAATGATTAAGAGACGAAGAGAGAGAGAGAGAGAGAGAGAGAGAGAGAGATTAAATAGAGAGAATTAAAAAAATCTGAATGAAATGATAGAATGATTAAGAGACGCTTAGAGATAGAGAGAGAGAGGTAGATATTGAGATTCAAAAATGAAATTCTGAGAGACAGAAGATTGAGAAAGCCTGAGAGAGGAAAAAGGTTTATAAAGACAATTAGATACTGAGATTGAGAGAAAAGAAAAGGATTAAAAAGAGAGAGAAAATGAAAAAGATTAAAAAGAGACACTTAGGAAGAGAGAAAGAAAGAAAAAGATTAATGGAGAGAGAGAGAAAGGAAAAGATTAAAAGAGGGGCTTAGAGAAAGAGAGAAGAGAGAGAGAGAGAGAGAGAGAGGGAGAGAAGAGAGAGAGAGAAAAAAAAAAAAAAAAAAAAAAAAAAAAAAAAAAAAAAAAAAAAAAAAAAAAAAAAAAAAAAAAAAAAAAAAAAAAAATAAAAATATAACAAAATAAAAATAAAATAATAAAGAAATAATAAAAGCAAAACTAAAAGAAAAATAACAATGGAAATAAAAATGAGAAAAAGTAAGAAATTGAGGCCCATAAATTTATCAAAAATACATTTAAATATAAACAAACACTCAAAAAAAAGAACAATTTACAAAGATAAATGGTTGAAAAACTTTGGAAAATTCTTTCAAATTTATGTACTGATTTTTTGTATATCTTTTCGATTTACGAAACAATGTTGAACGAAATATTTAGGAAACATGAAATTATATTATTTTTCTTTGATATTAAATCATATTATTTTGTTTTAATGTTTTATCAAGTTTTTGAGATATATTTTCAGATAGAGAGGTCACGTACTTTATTTTTCTTTAATATTAAATCTTGTTTTAATTTTTTATTAAGTGTTTGAGATATATTGTCAAATTTTATTTTTCTTTAATATTAAATAATATATTATATTGTTTTAATGTTTAATCAAGTATTTGAGATGTATTGTCATATAGAGAGGCTGCTTTCTTTATTTTTCTTTAATATTAAATAATAAATTATATTGTTTTAATGTTTTTTCAAGTGTTTGAGATATATTGTCAGATAAAGAGGCCACGTACTTTTTCTTTAATATTAAACAATATATTGTTTTAAAGTTTTATCAAGTGTTTGAGATATATTCTCAGATAGAGAGGCCACTATTTTTCTTTAATATTAAATAATATATTATCTTGGTTTAATGTTTTATTATTTTTGAAATATATTGTGAGATAAAGAGGTCACATACTTTTTTTTCTTTAATATTAAATCTTGTTTTAATTTTTTATCAAGTGTTTGAAATATATTGTCAGATTTTATTTTTCTTTAATATTAAATAATATATTATATTGTTTTAATGTTTTATCAAGCGATTGAGATATATTTTCAGATAAAGAGGCCACGTACTTTTTCTTTAATATTAAATAATATATTATTTTAATATTTTATCAAGTGTTTGAGATATATTGTCAGATAGAGAGGCCACATACTTTATTTTTCTTTAATATTAAATAATATATTAAATAATTGTTTTAATATTTTATCAAATTTTTGAAATATATTGTCAGATAAAGAGGCCACGTACTTTATTTTTCTTTAATATTAAAAATTATATTATATTGTTTTAAATGTTTTACCAAGTGTTTGAGATACATTGTCAGATAGAGAGGCTACATACTTTATTTTTCTTTAATATTAAATAATATATTGTTTTAGTGTTTTATCAAGTTTTTGAGATATATTGTCATATGGAGAGAGAATCAAAGAAAATTTGCAAAAACCTTTCTCCAAAATTAAATTACTTTTATAAATATATTCTTTTATTATTAAATTAATGATTAAATTAATTTTAAGGAAAAATGAAATTACAACCCTAGGAAGTTTCCCTCCATGAATAGGACAATTAATGGCAATTAGGATCAAATGTTTAATTTAAAAAAAAAATAACTTTGGAAAATTCTGAAAAGAATGTCAATTACTTTTGGATTCTGTCAGCAGTATTATATTCTTTTCGTCGTCGTATTTATATGTATTTTTTATTTTGATTTATAAGGAAAATGTTTAAAATTAATTAATTGTTCTTTTTCAAGTAGAACCTTTTAAATATACTTCAAAAGATAGTTTTAAAGATACTTTTAAAGGTATTTTCAAGTAAAATTCTTTAAAGATATCTTCCAAGTGGAACTTTTTAAATTTATTTTGAAAGTTTGTTTTAATGGTATTTTTAAAGATATTTTCAAGTGTAACTCTGTAAATGTACTTCAAACGATAGTTTTAAAGATATTTTCAAGTAGAACTCTGTAAATGTACTTCAAAATATAGTTTTAAAGATACGTTTAAAGTTTTTTTCAAGTAGAATTCTTTAAATGTACTTCAAAAGATAGTTTTAAAGATGTTTTCAAGTAGAACTCTTTAAATTTATTTCGAAAGATTGTTTTAATGGTAATTTTTAAAGATATTTTCTAGTGTAACTCTGTAAATGTACTTCAAAAGATAATTTTAAAGATATTTTCAAGTGTAACTCTGTAAATGTACTTCAAACGATAGTTTTAAAGATATTTTCAAGTAGAACTCTGTAAATGTACTTCAAAATATAGTTTTAAAGATACGTTTAAAGTTTTTTTCAATTAGAACTCTTTAAATGTACTTCAAAAGATAGTTTTAAAGATATTTTCAAGTAGAACTTTAAATTTATTTCAAAAGATTGTGTTTTAATGGTACTTTTAAAGATATTTTCAAGTGGAACTCTGTAAATGTACTTCAAAAGATAGTTTTAAAGCTATTTTCAAGTAGAATTCTTTAAAAGTACTTTAAAATATAGTTTTAAAGATACTTTTACAGAGATTTTTCGAGTAGAATTTTTAAATGTAATTCAAAATATAGTTTTAAATGTACCTTTAAAGATATTTTCAAGTAGAACTCTTTGAATATACTTTAAAAGAAAGTTTTAAGTATATTTTCAAGTAGAATTCTTTAAATGTACTTCAAAATATAGTTTGAAAAATACATTTAAAGATATCTTCAAGTAGAACTCTTTAAATTTACTTTAAAAGATAGTTTTAAAGATACTTTTAAAGATTTTTCAAGTAGAACTCCTAAAATGTAAGTAGTATATATAGCGACTTCGGCAGGAAAAATCAAGCAACCTGTCTCTAACGGCCTTTTTTGCATTTGCGTGCAATCCTGCATTCTTAGGGACCTTCCTGACATTTCTTTGGCGGTTCACGGAACCACGCGGGCCCACGGACCCCCAAACCCCCAAGTTCGAATCAATTCCAGGAGGATTGAACCGCAAAGAAAATGGTCAGGAAAGAAAGTGAGGTGAACGCAGCGATTTTGCAAACTCAGGCAACTTCCTGATACCATTTTTTGGGGAGTTCACGGGGCCCCCGCGGGGGCCCCTTCCCCAGACTTGAGGCCAATTTCAAAGGGTTGAACCCCCCAAAATGGTATCAGGAAAGAGCATGAGGTCAATTTGAGCGGAGTGATTTGCTTGCAAATCAAAATCCCGTTCTGGCTTAGGTTGCCTGATTTTTCCTGTCGAAGTCGCTATATATACTACTAATGTACTTCAAAAGATAGTTTTAAAGGTATTTTCATGTAGAACTCTTTGAGTGTACTTCAAAAGATAATTTTAACAGATACTTTTAAAGATATTTTTAAAGGATTTCTGAAGGTATTTAAAAATATTTTAAATGTATTTTATGGATACTTTAAAAAGACTTCTAAAGGTATTTTAAAGAACCCTTAAAAGTATTTTTAAAGTTACTTTTAAAGACTTTTTTTTTTTTAAACATAATTTTAAGAAACTTTTAAAGCTATTTTAAAACTATTTTTAAAGATATTTTTAAACATTTGTTTGTTAAGATTTTATAGATTAAAAAGCAAACACACACACACACACACACACACACACACACACACACACACACATACACATACACATACACAAACACTTAACACAATAAATCAAATTTTCTCCATGAAAGACTGAAAATAAACTCAATTTTTCAGTTTAATATAATTCATTGTCATACAAGATAGTCATTTAATTTTTAAAACGAAGAATATATATATATATATATATATATATATATATATATATATATATATATATATATATATATATATATATATATATATATATATATATATATATATATATATATATATATATATAAGGATTGATTGATAATTCGTTGATAAATAGATATTAATTTGAGTCTATAGATCGCAATGGGACGGAACAAAGAGCGAATCTGAATAAATTTGTAGATTTTCAACATTTCAATTAATAGCACAGACGCCTCAAGACGCCATTGCTCTTCAGCACCTAAACTATAACGTAAAGAAATGACGTTATGAATAATCCTTTTTCAATGAGAACATGTGTTCGTTTGTATATCCCTCTGATTGAGTATTTATGTGAAAAAAAAAGTCTTTAAAGGGAGAGAAAGTGTTGGGGGAAGGAGGGAGTGGAGGGGGGAAAGGAATGAGACAAATACTAAAGGAAAGATGTGGTCGAGAGCCGTCCTACGTGCGTGGTAATACAGGTTCCCCACTTATAAATCTGTTTTATCTTTGTCAACAATGTCTAATCCTTTTTGTCTGAGTCTGCTCCTCCCTCTTCAGATTTGTATGTCCTTATACGTTTTTCTCTCTCTCTCTCTCTCTCTCTGTTCTCTCTCTCTCTCTCTCTCTCTCTCTGTGTTTCTCTCTTTCTCGTCTCTCCTTTTCTCACAGTTTCTCTCTCACAGTCTCTCTCTCTCTCTCTCTCTCTCTCTCTCTCTCTCTCTCTCTCTCTCTCTCTCTCTCTCTCTCTCTCTCGCTCGCTTTATATGATCCTATTTCTTATTACTGTATTTTTCCTTTCTTTGCTACATCTTTTATTTCTTTTTCTCTTCCTTAAGATTTGTTCTTTTGTATAGTATCCTCTTCTGCAATTCATATATTTATTGCATCTTTTATTAAGGAACTTTCCTATAATAAAAGCAGAAAGGTTGATATATTATAGAAAAATAGAATTTACAGAGACATTAGGACCTCCGGAAGGAATAAACAGAGTAACACAGCCTGATAAAGTCAGGGTATTAACAAACAGGCAAAAAATCTGAAGATGTTAGCTAAAAAATGCGAAAAATACAGAGAAAAAGGAATTGTATGAAAATGTAATCTTGATTACAAATGAGAAGTAATATTTTTAGAATAAAGAGATAAGATACAGGAGAGAGAAAGAAAGAGAGAAGGAAAATAAGAGAAATGACTATTATGAAAGTAAAAAAAAAATTTGAGCGGAGTGAGAGAGTGGAGAGATGGGAAAAGAGAAAAATCTGGGAGAGAGACAGACAGACCGACCAAAAATAGAAAAGGTAAACCATATGCAGGGAGAGAGAGAGAGAGATAGAGAGAGAGATTGAAAGAGAACAATAAAATGATAATAAGTTTAGAAAAAGAAATAAAAATCAAAAGGAACAAGGAAAATATTAGATCGAAAGATGTTGGAAAGAGAGAGAGAGAGGAATGACAAAGAATATGGAGAGAGAGAGAGAGAGAGAGAGAGAGAGAGAGAAAGAGAGAAGAAAAGGATTCGAAAGTCTTCCTAATTCTTTGATTTTCAGACGAAAAAATAAAATTTTACATTTACGTCTTCATAAAGTGACATCAGATTTTATTAAATTTTTTTTTAAAGATCTTAATTATATATATATATATATATATATATATATATATATATATATATATATATATATATATATATATATATATATATATATATATATATATATATATATATATATATATAAATATATATATTTTTTTTTTTTTTTTTTTTTTTTTTTTTTTTTTTTATTTATCATTATTTATTATTATTATTATTATTATTATTATTATTATTTATTATTATTATTATTATTATTATTATTTGGTGATTAACAGTATTCAGAAAATGTCCAACATGTCAGTGAAGGCTTATTCCTGCTTTACAAACTGAAAAGCAGCTTTATATATATATATATATATATATATATATATATATATATATATATATATATATATATATATATATATATATATATATATATATATATATATATATATATATATATATATTATAATAAAGTAT
>SEYY01023163.1:80000-92103 GCA_009176605.1 Armadillidium nasatum | reverse complement strand
AGTTTGGTCAAAATTTTCAAAAAATATGGATATAATATAAGAATCTGGTAAATACACAAAACTTTAGTTTTAATAAAAAAATTTTAAAATCTGTTATATACAGATTTTTTAGTTCGACAAAAATTTTTCAAAATTGTGATATTGTATAAATCTGATACATGCACAGATTTTTAGTTTCAATATAAATTTGCACAGGTAGATATTTTGTTAATATCTAAAATATAAGATTATTTTTTGAGTTTCACGTAAAATATTGGGTTAATGTAAAGTTGGGTTAGGTTAGGTATTTGGTAAGGATAAACTTGGTAAAATAGTTAGGTTAAACTATTGAGTTTAACGTAAAAAAATTTTGTTAGAAAATAATTTTGAGTTTTAACGTAAAAAAAAAAATTTTTTTTAGTTCAGGTTAGGTATATTAAGATCAGCCAACCAGCCCTCAGAACAGTCCTAGTTATTATGCTATGCTCAAAACCACGTTGAGCGCCATAGAGAAAATATTGAAGCTAGCTAGCTTTCCTAAAAGAATATGGAAAGCTTGAAGAAGTCCAAAAAATTGAAACTTTTTTTTTTTCATCATATTTTAACAGAAATGGAAGTAAAATATAAATTAATTTTTGCAAAAAAAGATTTTTTTAAAATTAATTCTTTACTTCTTAAAGCTAACAAGAATGATGATAATGATAATAATAATGATAATAATAATAATGATAATAATAATAATGATGTATATTTGGACTGTTCCGTTCAGGCTGCTGGATTGGTGATGGGCAACTTCGTTTATCTTCTCTCCCCTGCGGAGGAATATGGAATACACTATAAATATACTGTAAATACACTTTATACAGTAACACTAAAATATAAAAGATTTCATATGGAGATTTCTAGTCATGCAACTTAGGGTATTCAGTCTGTTTCTAAAACCACCTAATAATATGGATAGGCCCTATTGTAACAACTAGACAAATTATAAAAAAATGGTAAAAATTTTAGGATATATGTTGTGATACTAAACTGTATGCAGTTCACCACAATGATATATCAACCTCAAGACAGTAAATGGTAGTATAGGGCTATTCAGATCCTAAATTATTCTTATTGGATGATTTAATCAACTTTAAAACCCAAATAATTGAGAAATTCTAATTATTGAATATTGCAAACAACTCTCCTAAAGGCATACATGAAATCAACAATAAATTGAGTATAAAATAAGGCTCTGGCCTTAAATAACTAAGATGAAAGTTTAATTCATCCACAAGGTTTATTTTTTTGTTTGTGGGTGTTGAGCAAATAAGAAAGAGATATTAACCAATCAATTGACCTCACCTGTGAGATTCTGGCTTCCTTTCTTCAGCGAAAAAATCTTGATTCGAATAATGTTAAATTCAGATATATCAAGATTCACTAGGATTAGTTCTTGGAGGCTGGTTGAACTGATCTTCTTTTTGTTTTTTAGTTAATGCACATTTCAGCTGGTAACAAAAAATATATTCTGCAGTAAAAATTCTTAGACATATAGATCTTTAGTTAGGGCAAAATATAAAAAGTCCTAATTCTGTTCTATCTAGCTCCTATTTTTTTTTTTCCATGCTATGACAGCATTTTTTGTGATACCACTTTTGGAGAGTTTTTTTTTTTCTGAGGCATTTTAGTGGATTTTTGGGCAGGGTCAAATGACTGAAAATCTCTCTTTCTAGTTACTTTAAAGATTTTTTTTTTTTTTTTGAAATTAATTAAAGTTTTTACTCTATTTTTATTATTCAAATGTCATATATGCCTCTATCAGAGTCATTTCAATTTTTTGTAATGAATTTTAGCAAACTGGGAGATATAATAATATGATGATTTATGAGAAGACTGAGAAAAACTCAACAATGATGACATAATAAAGTAAGCAAGTTGGGATATGAGAAAACTGAGAGAACTAAAATGATGGCATAATACAGTAAATAAACTGGGAGATAAATAATGATTTAAGGTTCAATAAGAAACTATGAAGTATGGAATGGTGGCTTAATATTTTATAAGAAACTAGTTTTCTGAAACTAGTTTTCCAGACATCATCTGTCCTAAATATTCACGGAGAATGGAATCTTTTTCTCCTCATCTTTCTTGTACGGATCACATTATTTCATTTTCTAAATAAGTTTCTAAGATATTGGGTGTTCTGAGGTTATTTTGAAATTTCTTCACTCCACTTCGGTTACTTGTTTTTTAAATGGGGTTATTCTTTCGTGCATGGACCATACTTCAAATATCTGGAATAGTTCAATTTACACAGCTCTCCTTGGAAAGATAGTATGTAGGGATTTTCTTCTTGTTACATTCCTAACAATTAATCTAAGCATTTTTTTCTTTTGGTGAGTCAACATCAATTTAACGCCAATTACAACAGACTATACTCTTCTGGTCTCCTGTTGCATACTTCCTCTTGAAAAAAGGGCTCGTGCGACACGCCTTTTAACGAAGTTTCATCCATTTTCTTTCCAAATTTCTGACGCCAGACTTTACCACAATGCTTAGTCTTATTTGAACTCTGCTTATAAAGTCTGACTCATTATCTTTACCTATTTTCCCAACTTATTTTGATATTCACACTTTCAAAAGCCGTGCATCAGGGTATGTTGGTTTTCATTTTGACCCGTCCGGAGAATTTCCCAACTCTGGTTGTGATTAGCAGGCCTCTGACTTCTGCTCACAAGAGGAATATATATATATATATATATATATATATATATATATATATATATATATATATATATATATATATATATATATATATATATATATATATATATATATATATATATATATATATATATATATATATATATATATATATATATATATATATATATATATATATATATATATATATATATATATATATATATATATATATATATATATATATATATATATATATATATATATATATATATATATATATATATATATATATATATATATATATATATATATATATATAGTATATTTTCTTTTGAACAATTTTCTTTATAGAAGCTACCACATTAAATTGAACGGAAACAGTTAATATACTTTTTAAAATAAATTTATAATCAAGCGTTTATTCTTATTTTCAATTAGATATTGTTTTATATTCAAAAATGGAAATAAACAAAAACTTTTACAGTAAATAAAGGTCAATATTTGTTATTCTCACTCTTTATCAATTCTGTTCCTGGAATTCTTTTATATATTCATTATATACAAGCTAAGTTTAATTAAAAATAGTAGAATGAAAACTTTGAATGTTTGTTTTTTTTCAAAAAAAAAAAAAAAAAAAAAAAAAAAAAAAAAAAAAAAAAAAAAAAAAAAAAGAATTTTAGACCTTATTTTAAAAACAATAAAAATATAACGCATACGGAAGGAAAAAGGTAATAAAAATATTTATCTTCCAAAGTTTAGACTAAAATGAATTAATTTAATATTTTTACTTTGTAAGTAAATTAATTAAAAACAAATTTTAGCAACACTAAGTGCACCTCTTGCGTTTCAAAGGCTCGCTCACCCTAGTAGTTTATAATTAAGTCCCTGTTTGTGTGTTTGTATATATATATATATATATATATATATATATATATATATATATATATATATATATATATATATATATATATATATATATATATATATATATATATATATATATATATATTATATATATATATATATATATATATATATATATATATATATATATATATATATATATATATATATATATATATATATATATATATATATATATATATATATATATATATATATATATATATATATATATATATATATATATATATATATATATATATATATATATATATATATATATATATATATATATATATATATATATATATATATATATATATATATATATATATATATATATATATATATATATATTATTTACAGCGAAGAGTGTAGAAGTGGTTTTAGTGTTCGAAAATCTTTACGTACAACTTTAAAATCAAAAACTCAAATAAAATTTCAGGTACTTAACATGTTCTTAGAAATTTTTATTAACATTTATATTTAAATTAATTTAACATAAGAAATAAAAATCTTAATTATTTCATTTTTATCATTAATAATTTATAAGTATTCTTTTACATAATGGGCATATTTTTTCTTACATGTTATAAGTTTTTTTTTTTTATGTGTTTTCCTATTTAAAGTGTTTTTTTATTAATCAAAAATATTTATAAATTTAATAATCTACCTACAGAACAATCTATTTTTTCTATTTATTTAACATTTAAAAATCATTCACCAGCAAAGCCCATATCAATAAATGCTATTAAGAAATCGCCTAAGAAAAGTTGACTTAAGGCATGCCAATAAATCAAGAGACCAACAGAACCGCTCTCCCACCCGTGTTCGTGTAAGCATTCAAGTCTAAGCAATTCCCAGTTTCAAATATGAAAGTTTTTCAACTGTTGTGACATGAAGTCTCATAAATAAAGCCTTGTTTATTTTAAGTGTAAGAATATTTTATTCCACAATGGGGAGGCGGGAAATTTTAAAAATGTTTGTACGTAGGACAGGTTAAGCTGCTTACTTTATAAGATATGAACTTCATAGTGCTACGGATACCCAACGGGACTTTAAATTCTGTGTTACACGCCATATTACCCCCTCCACACACCCCGCACCCCCCCCTCTCCCTTCCGCTCATGAAAATCTTGGAATATGTGAAGTAACCACACAAAATCCTCTTCATAACTCATAATAATATAAGACACATGTTTAGTAAGTAAACGAAAGACTTACACCAGCTCAGTTTTAGTAGTAATATTGATAATAAAAATAAGAGACAAGACTCAAGATGATAAAAAATATGGGAGTAAAGAGATTAATTTGTTTTATGAAGACTCTAATTATGAACTATAGGCTTTGAATGAAAAGCGGTTATAATTCCCTCGAAAGATTCCACCAATGTTAAGAAAATATCGAATTTTGGTAAAACACAAATATTCTTGGCTGATTGAACTCTATATTCCAAGGCATACATGACCTATATCGTAAAGATATTAAACACTTAAGCGGAGCAAAAGTTAAAATTACAAATATAGATTAGCAATAAAGATGGATGAAAGAGTAGGAGTGCAAACTATTTAATTATCAGTACTTAAATGGAAGAAAAGCAAATTTTTTTTTATAGTTATTCGAAACACTTTTGTATATGTCCAGAAATGATTTTAATTAAGATAGAGTTTGAAAATTTAGAGTTTCTATCCCTTACTAATAGTCCCCTTGTCTCTCAAACAATATTGCTTAAATATTCAGGAACTCAGAAAATAAATAAGGATGAGAAAACAAGAGAATTTCTAAACTCGATTGTACAATCTTTTGCCTGAATGGAAATAAAACTTATACTTATAAACTAATTATGGTATCCAGTAGCATAATTAGTAGAAGAAATTAAAAGGTTCATCCCTTTACTTTTGTAATTAAACAAGACTCTGGCAAATGTATTATTATCTTCAAGGATACCTTCTAAGGATTCAAATTTAATTTTTCTTATTCAAATTATGTAAAACAACGGATGATTAATATAAACTTTTTCATTTTCAAAAGTTAATTATTTTAATTAAAAAAATTTGTAAAAATAAAATAAAATAAATTCAGCTTTTAAATTAATTAATATGAGAATGACTTTGATCGTAAAGAGCTGTGTAGTGGAATATATGTTTTGGTCATCAATGATGAATCAAATTACGCGAGTCTTTCTTTGAAGAATATGAAAGTATTTGCAAATATCAAAGTTAAATATTTCTTAATTTCCATATTTGAACAGAAGTTATTGAGATTTAAATCCGCTCTGTTGCGTAGATCAAATTTTCAACTTAATTTATGAGATGTAGAAAATATATATATATATATATATATATATATATATATATATATATATATATATATATATATATATATATATATATATATATATATATATATATATATATATATATATATATATATATATATTGCAACTCTTTTAAAGTCTGCTAAACCGCCGGGATTCGAACCCTGGTCTCTTGGACCGTAAGCAAGAGTGCTATCACCTGAGCTAAGACGGTACTAAATGAGATCACGCTGGGAAGTCTCATGAAATACTATCATGCTAAACTCCCAACGGACCCCACCCGACCGTCCCATGACACGGGGACAACGAGGCCAGCTCTATCCCTCTTTCTCGCAGACTAGTTAAATATCATACTTTTTAGAGCCAGTAACTCAACTCGTTGTTCGAAACAATATTGCAACTCTTAAAGTCTGAAATACCACCGGGATTCGAACCCTGGTGCGGTCGGGTGGGGTTCGTTGGGAGTTTAGCATGATAGTATTTCATACCATCGCTATTACAATGGACACTGCTATTTCGAACTATCACGTTGAATACCTCTTCTATTGAGAAGGGCTCGTGCGACACGCCTTTCTACACATTCTCATCCCTTCTGTGTCCAATTCCCTGAACCTACACTTAACTGCTTTGTGCATTCTTATAATATGTACTCTACTTGTGAAGCCTAAGGCACACTCCCCATATCTGTTTTAAACACTTCCTTTGGCTTGCACACCTTCAAACGCCGTGTATCGGAGCATGTCGGCCAATCTTGACCAGATATCCCGTATTTGCTCAACTGTGGTGAAAATTAGTAGGCTTCTGGCCTTTGAACACCAGATATAATATATATATATATATATATATATATATATATATATATATATATATATATATATATATATATATATATATATATATATATATATATATATATATATTTACACTGCATACACTTAGGATATTCTAACAAATGCTGGAGGCTGGGATTCGACATCGCATTCATTTGTCGCCTCCTGTCCAGGGATTTACTTCTTTACATTTAATGCACTCTCAGAGGAGGGACATGGCTTTACGTGAGTGGTTTAACTAAAATTATATATATATATATATATATATATATATATATATATATATATATATATATATATATATATATATATATATATATATATATATATATTATATATTTTAATTCAACCCTTATGAAAATGTATTTTTAAAGATATTAAAATTAAAAGGAATTTAAATTGTCAAATTTTTCTGATTATTAATTTCTTGTAGTTCAAATAAATATTTCTTTTAGATCATAGTTTTAAGATGCGATATTTACTTTATATTATTAAAATATATATTTATATATATAATAAACGACATATTAAATATTAAGGTAAAATGCACATTAAGAAATTTACAGAAATGGGAAAACTTAAATTTTTTTTTTAATTGTTTAATTTAATTTATTGATTTTTTATTTTCAGGTTATTCACTTAAATAAAAAAAATGATAACTAAAAATTCAAAAGTTCAGAATTCGGATTCGAAGGTTTTCAGGATTTACCAATCACTGATATATATATATATATATATATATATATATATATATATATATATATATATATATATATATATATATATATATATATATATATATATATATATATATATATATATATATATATATATATTAGTGATGAGACGATTAATCGTAATCGTCAAAATCGGCATATTTTTTGTCAATCGTCATCTTCCGTTTTCTTCTGATTGTTCTTCCGATTAATTTACATATATTGGCTTATAAATATCTCTCTTTTCCACCTTTTTCTACTGAAATTGAATGAATGTTTTGTAGTGGTGATCAAGTTTACTCCCCAAGAGGAAATCGTATTATTGCAGAAACTGGAGAAAAGATTATTTCTGCATCACAGTTTAAGAGGTCTAAATTTAAAGTACTTGAATTTTGCATATCTCTATGTTCTCCATATAAAAGTTTTAAAAATAATGTTCTGAAGATACTATTACAAGGTGTTCCACTTTCTCTCGGCCACAGATATACGCTAATAGATATCGAAATAGCGGTCATAATTTACTAGAATTTCTCACGACCAAACCTTGGTGAATGAGAATCTTGCTGATATTACAACAAGTGTTGGAAGTGATCGCCATTCATATCAAGGCATACCTGAGCATGTTTTGTCATTGTTAAGGAAGGCTGCCGCCAATTTGGAATCAAAGCTTCAATTGCCTATGAAATGTTGTCTTTCAATTACATGAGAGTAAGTTCTTTGTTGTAATACACTTTCCATTTCAGCATGCCCTTTAGGAAGAAATCCGACGGAGTAAAGCCAGACGACCTTAGTGGCCAAAGTCTCTTGAAAATTTCCCCGATCTTCGAAGAAAGACTCAATTTTGAAGTGCATACTGATTTTTGGTACATGTTGGATGTGTGTCAAGGGGCGCCATCTTTCTGAAAATAGCCAGTTCGGAGTTCATCATCATTCAAATGATTTGCGAATTCATTAAAGATTTTCATATGACCAGTTTTTGATGTCTATGAGAGTATATCTAGCCAATCTGGGGTGAAGAGCGAGTGAAACACCCTGTATTATATATTAAAATTACATGTATTTATACATTTCAATTAAGAATTAAGAAATGAGAATTTAATTCCTCCTTGTAATAAAATTGTCAGGATTATTAAAATAACGGAAATTTTTAAAATATGGTTTTCCAATTTCAACGTCATCGTGAAATTTACTTCAATCGTCCAAAAATTCATAATTGACCCATCATTATTATTTATGTGTATATATATATATATATATATATATATATATATATATATATATATATATATATATATATATATATATATATATATATATATATATATATATATATATATATATATATATATATATATATATATATATATATATATATATATATATATATATATATATATATATATATATATATATATATATATATATATATATATATATATATATATATATATATATATATATATATATATATATATATATATATATATATATATATATATATATATATATATATATATATATATATATATATATATATATATATATATATATATATATATATATATATATATATATATATATATATATATATATATATATATATATATATATATATATATATATTTCAGTCTAGCTCTTATGAAAAATGATAAATTTCAAGTAACTGCTTACGGTGGTAAAGAAGGCTATCAATGGGGAGGCAATTCAGCAATGCTCTTTTTAAACAAAGGAGATCAAGTATATTTAGAGCTTCAAGACGGCGAAATATACGAGCACCCTTTTAATGAAGCATACACAACGTTTACTGGGTTTCTTATCAATAAATTTTGAGTTTTTAATGCCCTATAATGATTTAATATTCATTAGAATTTTAAAACTGCAAATGATTATTTAGTTTTCATAAACATTTTAAAACTGCAAATGATTATTTAGTTTTCATAAATATTTTAAAACTGCAAAACCTATTTCAATAAATTTTGAGATTTTAATGTCCTTTAATGATTTAATATTCATTAGCATTTTAAAACTGCAAATGATTATTTAGTTTTCATAAACATTTTAAAACTGCAAAACCAATTTAAATTGTAAAGAGATTATTTAATTAATAATTATTAATTAAATAATCTCTTTATAGTTTAAATAGGTTTTGCAGTTTTAAAATGTTTATGAAAACTAAATAATCATTTGCAGTTTTAAAATGCTAATGAATATTAAATTATTTTACAGTATTAATAGCATTATGAAATCTAAATAATCGTTTTACAAATTTCAAAAGGTTTATGAAAATAAATAAATATTCTACAGTTTTAATATGTTTGTAAAAGCAAAATACTCATTTTAATTTAATAGGTTTATGAAAACTAAATTGTCCTTTTTACAAATTTATTAGGTTTGTGAAAACTAAATAATTATTTTACAAATTTATTAGGTTTAGGAAAACAAAATAATCATTTTACAAATTTATAAGGTTTATAAAACTAAATATTCATTTTACAAATTTTTTAGGATTATGAAAACTAAATAATCATTTTACAAATTTATTAGGTTTATTAAAACTAAACAATCATTTTACGAATTTATTAGATTTATTAAAACAAAACAATCATTTTACAATTTTATTAGGATTATGAAAACTAAATAATCATTTTACAAATTTATTAGGTTTATTAAAACTAAACAATCATTTTACAAATTTATTAGGTTTATTAAAACTAAACAATCATTTTACAAATTTATTAGGATTATGAAAACTAAATAATCATTTTACAAATTTATTTGGTTTATTAAAACTAAACAATCATTTTACAAATTTATTAGGTTTATTAAAACTAAATAATCATTTTACAAATTTATTAGGTTTATTAAAATTAAATCATTTTACAAATTTATTAGGTTTATTAAAACTAAACAATCATTTTACAAATTTATTAGGTTTATTAAAACTAAACAATCATTTTTACAGTTTATTTGATTTATTAAAACGTTTTTCACAACCTTAATCTAACTGATTTTTTTTGGTTTTCTCAACATTTTCATTGCATTATAGCATTCAGTGTTCCTTAAAGACAATTTTTTTATCCTATATAAACTAGAATTAATTATATATTTATATTAATATATATTTATATTAATTATATATATAGATTAATTATATATTTCTTATGCGACTAAAGTTGACATTTATTTTGTTTCAAAATTCAAAAAATTAAATTTTAACTCCTCAATAATTTTAATATTTATTTTTATAAAATTAAAATTATAAAAAAAAAAAAAAAAAAAAACTTTTTATTTTTATTTTTTTATTTTATTATATACTATAAACTCACCCTTTGAAGGAGATCATTAAAAAGTAAATTAAAAATCCCAGTTGTTAATATATTATTATATATATATATATATATATATATATATATATATATATATATATATATATATATATATATATATATATATATATATATATATATATATATATATATATATATATATATATATATATATATATATATATATATATATATATATATATATATATATATATATATATATATATATATATATATATATATATATATATATATATATATATATATATATATATATATATATATATATATATATATATATATATATATATATATATATATATATTCAACAATAAATAACTTAAAATCTCCAATTTTGAAAGCTGATACAGTGTAATTGGTACTTCAAAAGTATATATGAATTCATTATTGACAATCAGTATTTTTATTCAAAAAAGAATAGAGGGAGAGAGAAAAAAAAAAGAGAGAGAGAGAGAGAGAGATACTTTTAATTAATAGAAATGCTTAAAACAAATTTCATATTAATTATTAAAATTAAAAGAGTAAATATTGGTAACGTAAGCACGAAAGTTCTGGGATTAAAATGTTTTTAATACAGATAAATTATAAATTAATAATATATTTTAAATTAATTGAATAAATCTAATCATTCTTATTTGTTACAGCGAAGAATTGCATTGGAAAATCTAGAAATGTTTTCCTTAAAATATACTTTCAAATTGTCCTTTATATATATATATATATATATATATATATATATATATATATATATATATATATATATATATATATATATATATATATATATATATATATATATATATATATATATATATATATATATATATATATATATATATATATATATATATATATATATATATATATATATATATATATATATATATATATATATATATATATATATATATATATATATATATATATATATATATATATATATATATATATATATATATATATATATATATATATATATATATATATATATATATATATATATATATATATATATATATATATATATATATATATATATATATATATATATATATATATATATATATATATATATATATATATATATATATATATATATATATATATATATATATATATATATATATATATATATATATATATATATATATATATATATATATATATATATATATATATATATATATATATATATATATATATATATATATATATATATATATATATATATATATATATATATATATATATATATATATATATATATATATATATATATATATATATATATATATATATATATATATATATATATATATA
>SEYY01023163.1:67500-75000 GCA_009176605.1 Armadillidium nasatum | reverse complement strand
TTTGTTTTACATTTAAACATTATTTTCTGTTGAAGTGGACTTTTCCTAATTTTCACTGGTGGGCAAACGGCAGAGGCCTACTAATTTAAACAAGGGTTCGGGAAATACATGAAACCTAATCAAGTTAATGGTTAATTTGTTCACATACACGGTGTTTCTTACTGTGCAGATGGGAAAACAGATAAAGGAAGTATGTTTCCAGACTTTTCTAGTAGAGTACATGTGAGATTGAGCAAAGGGAATTAGTCTGGTATCAGAAAGTTGAACAGAGAAAAAATGAGTTTGTGAAGAAAGGAGTGTCGCACGAGTCCTTCACAGTGGATAAGGTATGCGACGAGAGGGTTACGAAGAGCAGTGTCTATTGTAATAGCCATTGGATAAAGAGATGGACACAACAATTAAACGGGCAGAAAGAGATTGGAGAGAATTAGTGAGTGAGGAAGAGTTGATAAGAGGAAAACCACTAGATTCCACCTTTTCAAAGAGAGCAGAATAATTGGAATTATTCTATATGTGGGAGGCGTACTCCATACAGGAGTGATCAATACCACTATAAAGAATAAGCAATTGAGGTGGCGAGAAGAAATTTTGAAGGCGCCCCATAACACCCAACCTCTTTTAAACTTGTTTACAAAGAGAAGTAATGTGATCTTTCCGAGAATATTAAGGACAGACGAAAATTTCAGTTGTGTATCTTCGAAGATGTCAGTTTTGCGGAAGGTTGCTTCGAACAGAGAGAAAGAGGAACTGAGTTTTTGAAACATTGAAAAGATCTTTTCCCTGCCCAAATTTGAAATAAGAAAAAGATCAGTTGCTATTTTCTCCAAAGTCAACTTCCTAGCATCAATTAATTACTGAAAGGGGCAATGAAGAGTGGAATCGTTAGCATTGGAATGGATAGGTGATGAAGTTGTAGCAAGAAGTCTATAATGAAGGAGAGAAAAGTAGAAAAGTAGAAAGTGTTCGGATATCACAGATCAATTAGGAATAGCACTAAATGGGGTGAACGGTGCGAGTCTAAAGATGCTGCTATAGAAAGACGGGAGGAGAAATCAGAGAGAAGGATAAATTCCCTGAGAAGGAAGTTTAGAAATCAAAATTTTTATCTCTGAACTTACGTAATTACCCACTTACGCACTTTTGTCATTAACGACTAATTCTATCTTCCTATAAAATTTCCTTTCACATTTCCATTTATTCTGTTCTTCTTTAAAATTATTTTAAATTTTCATAGCATTATCAATAGCCCTTCATGGATACTTTCATTGAATTACTACATTGCTTTTACATCGTTTATTATCTTCATTTCATTCTTTCTTTTTTCATCTATCATGATGAGAATAATTTGTGCTAACCATAACTTTTTGACCTTTCTCTCAATCTTTCCAATAAGTGTTTAATTTCCCTCTTTTTGTGGCTTGAACAGAATGCCGTGTTTTTGCTCATTATTATTATTATTATTATTATTATTATTATTATTATTATTATTATTATTATTATTATTATTATTATTATTATTATTATTATATTTTATTATTATTATTATTATATTTTTATTATATTATATTATTATTATTATTATTAATATATATATATATATATATATATATATATATATATATATATATATATATATATATATATATATATATATATATATATATATATATATATATATATATATATATAGTGCTTACCACTGCTCAACGGCTGAGCCCTTTTCTAGGAGGATGTAGAAATATAAAATAAAATAAAATTCAATTAAAACCGAGCCTAAAGTAAATCTCTCAAATGAGTGCAGAAGGAGGATTTAAAGAGAGGAAGATTAAATTCAGCAGAAAAAAGCAGATGACTGCAAAGAGTTCTACAGAACAGAAAATGAATAAAAAGAAGGAGATACCACAATGGGCAAGCTGTGGATTTACTATATTCACACAAAATTCACTCGAAAACAGAGCACTCCTTTTGCTACGAGGGAGACGCAGTGGTGAAATGAAAAAGGTCAATCCCTTGAGTTCTTTGCTGTTGTAGTACCTATATAATGAGACAGTGCACCAATGCATATATACATATATATATATATATATATATATATATATATATATATATATATATATATATATATATATATATATATATATATATATATATATATATATATATTAAAATCCTGTGAACTATTTTGAGGAAAATAATTTTTAATCTCTAAATTCACACAAAACTTTCAAAGACTGGAAAAGGTTTTTATAGTACATAACAACACGAAATGAAGACTTTTAAATATTCTAAAATTTTAGGAAAGTTTTCTTCTTCAAACTGAAAATGTTTTAACTTGTTTAGAAAGTTTGATGAGAAATTAGTTTGAAGTGATAATTCATTAACATCGATACACACAAACGAAAGAGCAATGAAGATGCAATTAATTTAATTGAGATGTTGGTAAATTAATTAAAACTTATAATCAAGTGAATGACAATTCCTTAAACTTGGTAGTAAGATCAATAATTAGATTTTAGAGTTTGAAAAGTAAATAGGAATTAAATAATTAAAGAGCATCATGTTCAGTGTAATATTTAGTATTTTTATAATTTTAAATTGTCGAAACATGAAATTTTGAAGATCAAAATGATGAAGTGATATATATATATATATATATATATATATATATATATATATATATATATATATATATATATATATATATATATATATATATATATATATATATATATATATATATATATATATATATATAAATAAAATTAATGTCTGCTATTGGACTTGAAGTAGTGACCTTTAAGATGGTAGTCTTATGCGCAAAACCACTAGGCCACGGCGATATAAAAAACACTACCATCTTAAAGGTCGCTGGTTCGAGTCCAATAACAGATATTAATTTTCTATATAGAAATAGTCTGTGAGAGTTTTAGAAGACTAAAAGCTCTGTTATATATATATATATATATATAAATATATATATATAATATATATATATATATATATATATATATATATATATATATATATATATATATATATATATATATATATATATATATATATATATATATATGGGTGTGGTGTTTGTGTGTCCTTTTATTGTGGCAGCATTTTTTTCCTTTAGGTATACGAAATCAAAATTTTTTTATTAATATAATGCAATATTTTCCTCATAAATAATATAAAGTAAAATTTCATATTTTTTAATATTAATTTTTTCTTTCACTAAATTTCATTATTGCTTACTAAATCTAAATTGCACTACTAACAATCTCAACTTTCAGAAATGTTAATTTCGTTTTAATTAAATGTTTTTTAGTGGCGTTTACGCTGTATTTCTACAATATCAGAAGACTATTGGGTTGGGTCATCTTCGGCTCCAGTTTTTGAAGCCTTGGATCAAGCTCTTGCAGTCGATTTCTGTAAAACTTTCCTTCTGATTAGAAATATTTACTCAACTACAAGCTACAAGTACTTGAGAATTAATTAATGAGAAAAACGTCAAAGAGAGGATAGTTATTTTGAGAAAGGCTTATGCTCACCTAATGATTCCTTTCGGAATTTTTCTGAATATTTTATAATCATTCCATTATTATTTCTCTGCCTATGTTAAGATTACTTTAACATGTTTTGTAGAGTAAAACAATAAGCATTAAAAAGTAAATTGTGACCGAAAAACAAATTAATTGCCTTCAAATGCAATGAGTATTAGGAGGGATATACAATGAGATAAATTATTTCGTTGATCTATATTAGTGATGGCATCCGCATCCGCATCCGCATGCGCGGATGCGGAACATCCGCACAAAAATCAACATCCGCATCCGCATCCGCATCCGCATTTTCGAAAATTCAACATCCGCATCCGCATCCGCATCCGCACTTTCGGAAATTCAACATCCGCATCCGCATCCGCATCCGCACTTTCAAAAATTCAACATCCGCATCCGCATCCGCATCCGCACTTCTCCAAAATTTCGACATCCGCATCCGCAAATAAAAATAGAAAATATATAAATATATATATATATATATATATAATATATATATATATATATATATATATATATATATATATATATATATATATATATATATATATATATATATATATATATATATATATATATATATATATATATATATATATATATATATATATATGCGAATTGTAGATCAAGAGTGAGGGTGAAGAGAGAACTATCGGATTGGTTTAGCATAGGAGTGGGATTGAGACAGGGGTTTGTTAATATCTCCATGTTATTTAATCTATTGATGAATGGTTTACTTAGAAAAATGGAGGGAGAAGGGAAGAGTATTACGTTGAGAAATATGGAGGGTGAATGTGAAGTGAATGTTTTACTTTTTGCAGATGATGCGGCATGTGTTGGTGGCAGAATCTGGAGAAAAGATGAGAATACTTGTGAGAGAGTTTGAAGGGAAATGTGCAAACAAGAGATTGAAATTCAATCCAGCGAAGAATAAAGTTATGAGGATTGGAGGTGGGGATGAGGAAATGTGAAAGAAGGAATTGGTTTGTAGAAATGTGAGAATGGAAACTTGAGGAGGTGAATGGTAATGTGGGACGGAAAAAGGAATAAAGAACAGAGTGGTAGAAGGAATGAAAGTATTGGGGGGGCCTAAGAAAAGTATGGAAGAAAGGAAAAATTTAGAAAGAAATAAAGATAAGAATGTTTGAATGTATGTGTTCACCTTCTGTATTGTATGTGTGTGAAACATAGACGAAAAGTGCTCGGTCGAGAAAAAGTTTCAATGTCTTTGAGATGAAAGATTTGAGAGCGATATATAAATTGAGAAGGATTGATAGGATTAGAAATGAAAGAATAAGGGAGATGTGTAAATGGAAGAAGGGTGTAATTGATAGAGAGGAGGAAGATGTGCTAAAATGGTTTGGACATATGTGAAGAATGAAAGAGAACAGAATGGTTGGCAAGGGACGTAGATCCGATGTAGATAGGGGAAGGGTAGGGGGAGGGGAAGGCCGAAGTGGAGATGGATGGATGGAGTGAGAGTGATTTTGATGGAAGGAATTTGAGTTTAGACTAGGGTAGAAGATTTGTGGAGACAGAGATGGAGGGAGGTGGTGAAAGCGTTGAAAGGTAAGAATAGTTATGTTTGTAAGGGAATTGTGGCGGGCACCACCTCACGAAAGTGTGATATATATATATATATATATATATATATATATATATATATATATATATATATATATATATATATATATATATATATATATATATATATATATATATATATATATATATATATATATATATATATATATATATATATATATATATATATATATATATATATATATATATATATATATAGAAAATTAACATCCGCATCCGCATCCGCATCCGCATCCTCATCCAAATTAACATCCGCATCCGCATCCTCATCAAAATTAACATCCGCATTTTCGAAAATTCAACATCCGCATCCGCATCCGCATCCGCACTTTCGAAAATTCAACATCCGCATCCGCATCCGCATCCGCATCCGCACTTTCGAAAATTCAACATCCGCATCCGCATCCGCATCCGCACTTTCAAAAATTCAACATCCGCATCCGCATCCGCATCCGCACTTTCAAAAATTCAACAT
Organism: Armadillidium nasatum; assembly: GCA_009176605.1. Lineage (NCBI taxonomy): Eukaryota > Metazoa > Arthropoda > Malacostraca > Isopoda > Armadillidiidae > Armadillidium > Armadillidium nasatum. The sequence goes on along the minus strand of SEYY01023163.1, from coordinate 69,369 downwards.
CCGCATCCGCATCCGCATCCGCACTTCTCCAAAATTCAACATCCGCATCCGCATCCGCATCCGCAAATTGGAAAATATGACATCCGATCCATCACTAATCTATATTTAAGAAGCAGTTCATTTAATTTTGATTTTAAAACAAGATTTCAAATTATAAACATATTTTAATCAAATTGTTCACTAAAATTAAACGCAAATTTATTAGTAATTTTATTACTATTTATAAAATAAAAAGCCACCTTTAAAAAAAAAAAAAAAGCATTTTAATCAGTTATATAATTGGTTCAATTAAAATGTAAAAGAATTTATCTATTCTACTGTAGATAAATTGGAGGTTCAATTGAAGCTAATTACTTATACTGAAAATATACAAAGTAAAACGTACTGAAAAATAATATCAATGAAAATATTATATACTTAAATTTTTCTTTTCCCAACTTTAACATAAGATTTACTAAATGCAGCAGTTAGATTTTCAAATTGCAATATGTAAAAAAAAATAATTTCTCAAATTTAATTCTCAAATTCATTCTATGATTTTATTTGACAATAAACTGCTTGCTTTTTGAGTTATCATCAATTTATTATCATTTAAAATTACCATTCAGCGAGGGAAAGAAAAGGCATTTACATGCATAGGTTTCATAAAACAAATCTAACTTGATTTTTTTCCTTAACTATTAAGAAATAAAATATATAAAGTTGGAATGAAAGGTTTAAATTAACAAAAATATTATACATAGAGAATTCTTTAAATTATTGCATAAGAATTTTCATCTTTGTCAATCTTTTGAATATATATTCGTCCAATTAATTTTAAGACCTAAAAGCTTTTATAAACTTTTTAAAACGTACTGTTTACAAATAGCACTTGCCTACACAGATGGACAGAAATACAGAACACATACATAAACACACACACATACACAGACACAGGCACACATATGCATATATATATATATATATATATATATATATATATATATATATATATATATATATATATATATATATATATATATATATATATATATATATATATATATATATATATATATATATATATATATATTATATATATATATATATATATATATATATATATATATATATATATATATATATATATATATATATATATATATATATATATATAAATTCTTTGTTGTTAATTTGATATAGTGTAATCTATTATTGTGCATTGGATAACATTGGGTTTATTAATAAATAATACAAATAAAATGAGTGAACAAAACTCTAATTTAACTATAATATATATATATATATATATATATATATATATATATATATATATATATATATATATATATATATATATATATATATATATATATATATATATATATATATATATATATATATATATATATATATATATATATATATATATATATATATATATATATATATATATATATATATATATATATATATATATATATATATATATATATATATATATATATATATATATATATATATATATATAATATATATATATATATATATATATATATATATATATATATATATATATATATATATATATATATATATATATATATATATATATATATATATATATATATATATATATATATATATATATATATATATATATATATATATATATATATATATATATATATATATATATATATATATATAATTGAAAAAGTGTAAAAAATTTCACAACATATTTTTCCAGATATTTTCTTATTAGAAAATAAATCGATGAAACGACTTACTTATGCTTAGCATGTCTTTTACCTATTGAAAATTTTACTGTGACATTTTTGTCACTTGTCCCAACGTTTCGTTGGGATAATATTTACAGAGTATAAATGA
>SEYY01023163.1:57500-60000 GCA_009176605.1 Armadillidium nasatum | reverse complement strand
TACAAATGTAAAAATAAAATCTTAATTAAATATTAATTTTCGAAAAAAGAATTAGAATAATTTCAACTTTTATAAAAATATTGCAATAAAAATACATAATTCTAAGAATTAAAACATGGAGATTAAATTTTAAAGAATTTTTCCATAATTAAATTAAAAAAAATTATATAAATTATAAAATAAAATAAATATATAATATATATATATATATATATATATATATATATATATATATATATATATATATATATATATATATATATATATATATATATATATATATATTATATATATATATATATATATATATATATATATATATATATATATATATATATATATATATATATATATATATATATATATATATATATATATATATATATATATATATATATATATATATATATATATATATAATATATATATATATATATATATATATTATATATATATATATATATATATAGTATATATATATATATATATATATATATATATATATATATATATATATATATATATATATATATATATATATATATATATATATATATATATATATATATATATATATATATATAGATTATGTGTATGTGCGAATGTGTGCTTATAACTTCATTTAAAGAAAGATTATAACCCATAAATAACAATCTGAAATTAAGAAATTTATTGCGAATATAAAAATATTAGTAAATAATATTTTATTATTAATTGTTATTTACACTTAAAAGGAAGAGAAAAAAAATCAAAAAAATCAAGAAATTCCAATGTGCAATCAAAAATTTTAGGCTGGTTGTCTAATAAAAGTTTTTTTTATTTTCATAATTATTTAATGGGGGGTCAAATATCTTACGTCACCAACCATTTAACTGAATTCGCTTCGTAATTTACGATCCGTTAACAGAGATTTACGAGTTGGAGAAGCAAATCAGGGAACAATGAATTACAATTCAAATTTCTAACATTAATTTTATCGGTAAATTTATATTCTGCAATCCGATTTTCAATTTATGTCTTAAGCTGATTTTTTAGTGAACATATAAATATATATATATATATATATATATATATATATATATATATATATATATATATATATATATATATATATATATATATATATATATATATATATATATATATATATATATATATATATATATATATATATATATATATATATATATATATATATATATATATATATATATATATATATATATATATATATATATATATATATATATATATATATATATATATATATATATATATATATATATATATATATATATATATATATATATATATATATATATATATATACGAGGCGAGATAAAAAAAATACGGGGAATAATATTATTACGAACAAAGTTATATTATTACGAACAAAGTAATAAGCTTACCTCAAATTTGAATTAATCTCCTTCAAAATACTCTACTTGGCTAACGATGCACTTATTCCAACATTGATTCCATGATTGGAAGAATTTCTGGAAGCCTTCTTTGGGAAATTCGTGGCCCTCTGAAAGTTCCAAGTGGAAAAAGTTTTAATTAACGAGTGTCTCACTAATATCATAAGACCTACTCCTCAGTTTCTTACTGTACTCAAACAAAAAATATGCTTAAGGCTTCCGTATATAGGATCACTTACATCTCAACTTAATAGAAATATTTTTACTATAATTGAAACTACATTCCAGCAACGCCAGTTCATTCTTATTAATTATAACTCTCTCAATTTATATTTTTTTTCAGACACAAATAATCTCACCCAGTGATTCTCAAATCCTCATTAATTTATTTATTTAGGTGTACTAGTTGTAATGCGGCAAATGTTGGCCAAACTGGTCTACAATTGAAAGTAAGGATTGATAAGCATAGAGGAGTTTCCTTTAGAACAGACCATCCTCCTGTACACTCTGCCATAAAAGACCATAGACATACCCACCCTTTTTCTTCATCTAATATCTCTGTTCTTCAACATTCATCTTCCCTTCTTGATCATTGGATTTTTAAGTTTTATATATAAAAACTCATTGCCCATCTTTAAATTATCAACCTTCTTCTGTTGTCCTTTTCACTCAATAATGAAGTCCTTTTTCCGAAAATGGTCCAACCATTTTAATTTTATTTGTTTTTCAATTTCAAAATTATTACATTATTTTTTATTATTTTATTGCAATTATTATTTTAAATACTTTATATATAGTTAATGAATTTATATTTTGATTGTATTTTAAAATAGAAATTTTTAAAATTTAGTTTGTGCTGAAGACGGACAGAGATACGGTGTTAAACGTTCACAGTGTATTTAAATGAGTATGTGGAAGCCCTTAGGCGGGATGCTCACTGAAGGAACTAGTTTCATGAAGCATGAAACTGTGATATCTTGAAACCATTTGATTTCAAACGTACAGGAAAGAGCACACTAGGTTTCTTGAAATTGTAGTTTCATTTGGTTTCATCAAACACGTTTCACGCAACCAAAAAGATA
>SEYY01023163.1:50000-52500 GCA_009176605.1 Armadillidium nasatum | reverse complement strand
TGTCATTATTATTATTATTACAATTATTAATTTTGTTATTATTAATATTATTATTATTATTATTATTATTATTATTATTATTATTATTATTATTATTATTATTATTATTATTATTATTATTATTATTATTATTATTATTATTTATTATTATTATTGTTATTATTATTATTATTATTATTATTATTATTATTATTATTATTATATATTAGTAGTAGTAGTAGTAGTAGTAGTAGTAGTAGTTATTAGTATTATTATTATTTTCATTAATATTTTCATTTAATTTTCTTTGTTATTTTAATTTTCCTCTTAATCAGTTTTTCTATTTCATGCCTCAAGTAAATTCTTCTGAAGAAGTATGTGGCCATTAGGCCTAAAATTAGACCTAAAAATTGTTAGGGTCAAGTTTACGCTTGAAAACAGGTTTATCCCTTGCGTATTAGACCTAAGGATAAGAACGGGTAGATTCGTAGGCATAAAATTAAGGATTAAATTTCATTTGTGTATAATTTAGGTTTAAGGAACTGTTTAACACTCTTGCATTACTCATAAGATATTATTTCCACGGAGATGTTCATTAGGTAAAACAGAGTTTGACTTTGTAACCTTTCTTAGAGTATCCAAAAACATGTATATGACTTCGTGTAGTCATTAAAGAAATAGTGTCAGGGATGAAAATTATATGAATAATATTAAGTACCAATGTTTTCGTTTATATAAAATCATTATTAAGGTAACGATTTATTATGTAATGATGTAGCGGAAACTATACACTTGGTTTAGATACTGTAAACACTTGTAATGTTATACGGTAAATGAAACTGGTCATAAACATGAAATATTAGGAATTGATGGGCTAAGATACAAATATCGACCACGACGTGATTATGATCTCATAGACACAACGTTACCTTTAGGTATTTGGGAATAAGCATTAAAGTAAATAACAGTATGCAAATGTGGTGAGTCATAAACAGGAAAAATCAGTAATTTGATATTGTTTGAGTGAAACTGCGAAGTCAAGATTAAATCTATGGAGATGAAAACCACGTTGATAGAAATTCAAGATGACTGAATGATGACCTCATTGTGTTATTATGAATTATAACCTCACAAGAATTTATCCCATGAATATAATAAATCGAGAACAAAGTAATAAATGTATGAGGTCACAATAGTTGTATTCCTAATTGAAAATTTGATGATGTTAGGTATTATCAATTTCACAGTTTAGTCAGATTCCATTAAAAAGTGGTTGTCTCAAAGTAATATCGTATTCAAGGTCACAAAAAATATATGATGACGTCATCCTAACATTATAAATGAATGTGTGTTATGAAATATATTACCTAATAGCAGAGATTTCATAATTGTTATGTAAATATTACGAATGACAGCGATTATTATGTAACAATGGATGATGACGTAAGTGTGATTAAATAATCAGTAAATGTATGTTGTGTAAAATATTACGTAATGACAGGGATTACATTATTGTTATGTAAAGTTATTACTTAATATCAGGGATTATTATGTAGGAGTGGATGATGAACTAAGTGTGATTATGTAATCAATGAATGTATGTTATGCAAAATTTTACGTAATAACAGCGATTACATAATTGTTATGCATAGTTATTACGTAATAACAGTGATTATATATAATTAGTATGTAACAATAGATGATGATTATACAATAAATAAAGTAATATCGGCATTAAAGTTACAAAAAATATATGACGACGTTATACAAATACGATAAATGAATATGTGTGCTATGCAAAATATTGCTAAATAATATCAATTACATGTTGTGTAAAGTTATTAGGTAACATAAATGATTATATAACTATTATATAACAATGAATAATTATATAATCAAGTAAGTAATTTTTGTTTCATGGCCAGAAAAGGAATGGAAAACTTTGTGCATTAATAGAACAATTTCTACTTTCTAAGGTATGATTCAATTTGGTGCTGTGGTAGCTTGATGGATTTTAAATCAGAAGGTGAGGTTTTCGATTCTTGGTCTTACAAAGTTTTGATTTCGTATCCGAGTTTGGGAATATTGGTGGAAGTTTGATTTTCACTCAATAGATGCAGAGACAGTCAAGAAGAAATAGTCAGGAAAATTTAAAAAAAAAAATTTTAAGAACCAAATCCAAGATGGCGGAAACCATCTGATCTGAAATCCAAAATAGAGGACAAAAACCACGTTTACAAAAAACTAAGATGGCGGAACCACGTGGTCAAGAGAAAATCTAATGAAAACCATGTGATTAGGAATCTAAAATGGCTGACGGATGACGTGAATGTGCATGCGTCTGTGTGTTTGCACATGCGCACATATGGATAACGCCATTACCAAGGAAGTCTTGTAACATTGCAATGTTGCAAAGAGGGTCTTGCAATGACACCTTACCCTCAGAGTCAACGACACACTCCACTCGTACCAAGTAGGCATGGCCTAACCAAGGGTGCTTCGTGTTAGAAAATGCTACAAA
>SEYY01023163.1:20000-25000 GCA_009176605.1 Armadillidium nasatum | reverse complement strand
ATATGGAGTAATTCTGAGGTGAATAATGTATATAAAGTTCAATACTTTATGAAAAGTTCTATATAAGTGTTGTAGAAATGTTTCAATGTAGCAAGAGTGTATGAATAAAATATAAATGCAAATATTCAGTTTGTTTGGAAAATGTTTTGTGAGACAAATATATTGTAAAAGGATGAGGTTAAGGATTGAAAAAGAGTGTGATGTGCTTATTACATGAATTTTACTTTGTTATGTTAAGGATAACAATGTAGGCAATGGTAAAATTTTAAAATAATTGCAATTAGCTAGTTACAGTTGCAGTGCATATAAATAAATACAATAAAAACTATGCATGCGAATATTATTTTCATTATGCCATGTATATATGTTTATTAAATGTGTGCGTGCTTGAATATGAACATATAAGTTTTGTGTACGTGTGTATACTATTGTTATGCGTCGCGTATGTGTCTACATGTGTACATGTGTATGTTTTAGTGCATTAGTCCTTTAAGTCCTTAAAGAAACATTTCTAAAAAAAATATTAAAATTTAAAAACAAACAAAACAACTATATAATAACTAAAACTGAAAATAAAAAATTCAAATAAAACACTAAAATCTAGAAAAATAAAACTGAAAATTTTAAATAAAGCTGAAAATAAAATTAGAAAATCGAATTGAAACTTTAAAATTTTAAATAAAATTTTTAAATCGTTAAACAAAACAAACTGAAAACAAAGTTTATAAAAACCCTAAATAAAACTGAAAATAAAAACATAAATTAAACCTAAGCTGAAATCAAAATTCTTTAGACCTAAATAAAATAAACTGAGAAGGCTAAATAAACGTAAATTGAAAACATAAAATTCATGAGACCTAAAACTTAAGCAGAAATCTGAAATTAAGCATAAAATTTAAAATAGAAAAAAAGAAAAGATTAAAATAAGCATTTACCTACAATACGAAGCAAGAATTATATGAAGAGAAACGACAAAGACTTAGGAAACTAAAACTTCAGTTATGAAATGAGGTCAGAAAAAGAATTCAATATTAAAAATAATAAAGACTAAAAATGAGCTGTTGTTCATTCATTGATAGGTCTTTAGCTTGTCTGTTCCAGCTTGTTGTGTAGCCAATTCTTTGTTTGACAAAGAACATAAATCCAAGTATTGAGTTGACTTGAGATAGTAAAATATGAATTTTATACTATTAATTAAAAGAATCCTTAAAAGTTGTTACATTGACTTTGTATTTGGACGTCACGTGAATAAGGCATACTAAATTAATGCGGTCACGTGTTTATGACATGTTGTTATTTTATATATTAAAGTAGCTGCTATGGGTATGATGACATAGGATGACACTCTATTAATGAAAAACAGTTTCAGATAAATTAGCAAGTGTATATAATGCTTGATTGTAAGATATGAATGAACGAAAGGTGAAGGTTGGAACTTAAAACGGAGAACGTGGGAGCTCGTGAAACATCTGAAGGATAGAATATGTGAAAATGCAAAGGTTAGATAGAAAGTTCAAAATGGAAGGTATAATATTCTTAAACGCAAAAGGGGATTGTTTTTTGAAAGTAGAAGGTTTGGGTACCTAAATGCAAAAAAGTTAGGAGGTACAAAATGGATTGTGTAGTGATCTTAATACGGAAAAGGTAGAATCGTGAAACGGAAAAAAATTTAAGTAAAATGATAAAGGTTAGAAACTTAAAGATAAATATAAAGAAAGGTTATAAGAAAAGATAAATGTTAAGTAGAAATATGTTAACGCTTGTGTGTGTATGTGTGTGTGCATATGTAAGGATAGGTGAGTCCTTTAAACCCTTTATGTGTCGTAATATTTTAAGGCATAAAACAAGGTTTAAAACGTTAAAAAAAATCAAAAACCTTCAAAATAAAAAAAAGAAAAACAATAAAAATTTTAAAAGCTTACGTAATAAAAATACAAAGCAACAAAAATTAAAAAGATTTTAAGAAAATGAATAAAAAACAAAGATATTCAATAAATGCTAAAATTAAATTAAAAATTAAACAAAATAATATGAATAAAGAAAAAAAATAAAGAATTGATGAAAGGAAAAAGAATAATAAATAGAAGAAAAAGAAAAAGAGAAAACGGAATGAAATTATTTGGGAGAGTATCATGGTGTATAATTTTTGAGACGAACACATTTCTGTGTGTAAGTTTATGTTTGCGCGTTTATGAATGTGATCGTGCTTATAAATGTGTGTATGTATATGATTATTCATATATATGTAACTGAGTGTGTGTGAGTGTATGTGCAAGTGTGTATATATATATATATATAATATATATATATATATATATATATATATATATATATATATATATATATATATATTATATATATATATATATATATATATAGAGAGAGAGAGAGAGAGAGAGAGAGAGATTGAGTTTTGTGCTGTGTACGTGTGTATGAGGTTGTTTGGGTATAGTATGCATATGTATGTGTTTACTTTTAATGTATTGCTTTAAAAAATAAATGGATTTTTTTTACTATATATATATATATATATATATATATATATATATATTATATATATATATATATATATATATAATATATATATATATATATATATATATATATATATATATAATATATATATATATATATATATATATATATATATATATATATATATATATATATATATATATATATATATTATATATATTATATATATTATATATATATATATATATATATATATATATATATATATATATATATATATATATATATTAACATCATACAAGCCAATAATGGAAAACATAAATAAGAGTTGATATCTTCTAGTCAAGAAAAATGGCACGAATTTCAACTTACTTAAAAAAACAATGCAAACAAAAACGAGTAAAAATGAGACAGAAAAAATAAGATAGTATTAGGAAGATCAATAAACTTTTTTTTGTGTATATTACAACCGAGGAATTCTCACGTGTACAATCAAAGTCAAATAATAGTTTTTATTGTTTAAAACTCCCCAAAGGTATTGTTTCCGAAAACTCTTTCAAGAGAGAAAGACCATTTTGCTATATATATATATATATATATATATATATATATATATATATATATATATATATATATATATATATATATATATATATATATATATATATATATATATATATATATATATATATATATATATTCACGTGGTGGGCAGAAAACTAAGGAATTCTAAAATTTCAACCAGAATTAAGGAGAAAATCGGAAACCTGGTCAAATTAAAGGACGACATGTCCCGATACACGGTGTTTCAAGTTATTATCGTCCATCTGTGTTTTCACTCTACATAAACCTCTGACATGCCCTATACTCTATACCCTATAAAATTCTCTACGGCACACTGTCGAACGACTGTTCCAAATTAACAAAGGGCAAATGCGTTCACTTTTAAATTCATAGTTCTTTTCACAAATCATTTTCAGTGAAAAAATTAAGTCAACTGTCGATCTTCTTGGCCTAAAACCGTATTACCACTCAACTAACATATCGACTATTTATCTCGTCCTTCTCTCTAAAATCCTTTCATACATCTTTAAAACATGTGGCGTTAGAACAATTCTTCTATAGTTCTTGCAATCTATTGATTCGTTCCAGTCCGAGGATGTTCTCCCATCCCTTCTACACTTGTTCATTATTTCACTTATCTAAAAATTCCCTCCTCATCAACACTTCTCAATATCTCAGCCGGTATCATACCTTCGTCCGTTGACTTTCCATTTTCATTTTTTTATTGCATATTTCACCACTCTTCGAGTGTAATAAGTCACCCTTCCTCCCGCATTTCTCCCGACGTCTCTCCACGCTTATCCTCTTCTATATTGTTCAATACATTCAGCAGCCAGTCGAAATATACCTCTCATCTTTTACTGATGTCAATTGGGCTCGTCAACAATTACTAATTTCCTCCATTTACTGCATAAGTTGACGGTGTTGAGCCCTTTTTATAGTTTTCTTGATACAATTAATCAATTTCCTTGTAACCAGAAGATCCACCTCCAGCTCTCTACTAATCCTTCTCCATGTTATTTTCTTTCCTATGATTTCTTAATCCTATTTGCCTCTCCTCTTGTCTTTACTTACTCCTCTCTCTCCTCCGCTTTATTATTAACTTTTTCAGTATTTTTTCTACACTATTCCACTCCTATGTCGAGGACTCTTCAATTACTCCTTTCATTCTGAAGTTCGTCTTACCCAACAGCAATTAATTAGCGATAGGAGGGTTGTTTTCCTGGAACTAAAATCTGATCTTTCTTGAGTTTGTTAATGGAGCAGAGAAAACAGTTTTTCAGTACTTCAAAAATTCAGCTCCCTCCATCTTTCAACTCGACATAATATTCCCCGCTACTATTGCAGATATATGAAATATGGAGCGTACTTCATACATCTGGGGTGGTTCCATTGAAAAAGCTCTCCTTGAAAAGATAGAATGTAAATGAATTTTCATCATGTCAGCTATTTTTCTCTTACCAACTTTTTCATAATCTTTTTCTATTGGGGTCTCAATTTCAGTATTTTCGAAGTTACAATGAACATTAATCTTCTGGACTTCTGTCGCATACTATCTCCTCCAATGAGTAGGACTCGATTCATACTCAATTCTACACAGTCTCATTATTTCTCTTTCCAACTTCCTGACACCAGACTTAACCGCTATGTTCAACCTTACATGTTCTTTGTATATAAAGTCTGAAGCTCGGAATATATATATATATATATATATATATATATATATATATATATATATATATATATATATATATATATATATATATATATATATATATATATATATATATATATATAAACTACCTCAGAAACTAAAGGTCAGAAGCCAACAAGAAACCTTAAGAGTTAAGGAAAAGAAATCTTTTAAAAAAATCACTGATTCTCAATTTGTATATGACAAGGAAAGTGGAAATAGGAGGAAGTAAAAGTGTTTTATATTTTTCAAAAACTAAGTACTTTAA
>SEYY01023163.1:0-7500 GCA_009176605.1 Armadillidium nasatum | reverse complement strand
AAAAAACTGAAGGAAGGTCAAAGTTTATTCAATGAACAATAATAATTATTTTTCTATATAATCTCCTCGAACATAAATTCATTTCTGAAAACGTTGAACTCACTTCTCGAAACCGGTTGAAAAGAAGTCTTGATCAGTTTTCCGGAAAAAGTCTGCCACCGCTTTCTTTTCCTCATCATCTGAACCAAATCTCATTCCTCGAGATTTTCCTTCAACTTTGGAAATAAGTGGAAATCACCGGAGTCCAGATCGGACTGTAGTATGGGTGATCAATGACCTCGAAATTCAAGAGCTGAAGCTTCTGAATTGTCTGGGCACTGCATTGTGGTTTGGTTGAGTACTGTCATGATGCAGGAGAAAAACGGTACAGTTTGGTCTTATTCGACGGATGCGGGTCTACAATTTTTGGAGAGTTATGCAATAACTATCAGAGTTTGCAGTCGTGCCCTTCAAAAAATATCCTGAAAGAAGAAGCTCTTCACAACCCAAAATACTGTCAGCATGAATTTACCAGCCGAAGGTTGAATCTTAAACTTTCGTACACCAGGTGAGTGAGTTTAGGTAGTATCTGAATTTCAAAGAGGCTCATTTTCCTTCTGGATCGTAGTGGTGGACCCATTTTTCGTCTTCCTTTACAATGTTTAGAAGAAATTTATCGCCCTCTCACCGATGACGTTATTGAATTTCAATAGCAATTTCGACCCATTGTTTCCTCATGTTTTCTTTCTGCTGCCTTGGTACCTAAAGTGCACTAATTTTTCGATATTTTAAATCTGAAATTATTGCTTGAAAACGCTTTCGAAATTTCAAACATGGAACCAATTTTGGACTCTAATTCGTCGATTTCTCAGAATAATGTCATCAACGCGATGTTCATTAGTGGTCACTGTATTGGACGGCCACTTCTCGGAGCATCATGAACCGACTTTTCAATTTTATTGGAAAGAGTTACTTTAGGAACTCATCGACGGACTTTGCTAACACCCATAGGGTCCGTTACATACACTTCGAGTAAACTACGATGGATTTCTGCAGAATTCTGTACACTTTCCGCATGCAAAAATTCAATCACTGCAATTTGTTTCTACGAAGATGCACTATTATTTCCGATTTTTCTATCACTGCATAAGAACAAAATAACTATTCCGTTCGGGCGTCAAATCTATTCTACAAGCTTCAATCTTTCAATATTATATATATATATTATATATATATATATATATATATATATAATATATATATATATATATATATATATATATATATATACATATATATATATATGAATTAAATTTTAAACCTTTAAGAGATTCTTAGAACTTGAAAGCATTTATGAATCTTTAATATCCATATTTATGTAAACTGTTAACTATTTTGTTATGCATTATATTTAAAGCTTAAAAATTATATTTTAGAATTTAGTTATCTTACAATGCAAAGGCTCCTTTTTAATATTTTACTTTCTTAAAAGATTTGTAAATGGAAGAGGAAAAAAGTAACTTGAAACAAAAATTATTAATATATATATATATATATATATATATATATATATATATATATATATAATATATATATATATATATATATATATATATATATATATATGTATTTGTAGGTTGAAAGTGTTTATAATTATGTTAATTATCTTTGAGACACATTCCACAGCGTCTTGAAATTATCTTTACCAGTCTTCTCACTGGATTTAATTATACTTTTTTTTTTTAAATTGAGAACATAAGCTTTCTGTATATCCCTTTATTAGGAAGAAATTAATTTTCTCAGTATTAACTTTTCATTAAGTAGAAACAAAATGTTTTTTATAATTATTTCTTGGGAAAGACTAAAAAAATTCTTCTTTTTTCATTATTTAATAAAAAAGATAGAATAGTTTGTACTAAAATTTAATTTTCTTTGATTTCATTTCACAAAAACAATTTTCTTTTCTAAAAGGGAAACTAATTCAATTTTTCAAGATTGATTTTGCTTTCCTCGAACGCAGAGAAGTAATTGTTGTCACTCCCGAAAATCTTGAAGAATGAATGAGTCTGTTTCACGATTGTTCGTTTCTTCTCAGCTTTTCTAATTTTTGAGAGTCTAATTCTGTTTCGTTTCCGTGCCGTCTTTTCAGTCTATGAAATCCAATAGACTTTCCTTCTAAATGCGGCTTATTTTTGTTTACTGTGATACTAAAGCAAAGAATTTTGAATGCACAAATATTAGCATGAATATCACTTATGTTCCTAACTCTGGAATTTGATTTTTTTTTTTTTTTTTTTTTTTTTTTATGTGAAAAAAAAAGAAAAATTTCCGGATATATATATATATATATATATATATATATATATAATATATATATATATATATATATATATATATATATATATAGTATATATATATATATTGGTCCATTGTCAAAAGATAACGAAAAATTGTCATCTCTGGGGTCAATCCATTGCAAATTTGAACTGAAAGTCAATATTCACGGCGTTTCTTTAGCTTTGTTCAAAGCCAAAAAAATTTAGATTCAAGAAGAGCATCAAACGACCCGACAATTCTTCCTTAGCTTTTCACAATTGATCTATATTTACAATTATTATTACGCTATTGCAAATTTTAAAATAATATTTAAACACACCACACACAGATATATATAATATATATATATATATATATATATATATATAATAATATAATATATATAATATATATATATATATATATATAATAATATATATATATATATATATATATATAATATTTGATTCGAGTGCACATATCTAAATCCGTAGAATAAAGCAGTTGCACGAAGACATTTGTAATTTGACATGAAATACATTAGCTTCTTAAGCTAATTGACGTCATTCTTCATCTTTGAAAACTCATAGCTTGAAATTAAGAATAATACAAGTAAAATAAATTGCAAAAATTCATGCAATGTTCTTATGTTTGCAGCCTTAAGCAACTTTCTATATATTATATATATTATATATATATAATATATATATATATATATATATATATATATATATATATATATATATATATATATATATATATTATATATATATATATATATATATTATATAATATATATTATATATATATATATATATATTATATATATATATATATATATATATATATATATATATAATATATATATATATATAAGTATATATATATATATATATATATATATATATATATATATATATATATATAATATATATATATATATAATATATATATATATATATATATATATATATAATATATATATATATATATACTTTGATTCATTAACTTTGGAATATTGCCTGCTACAACTTATTAGCAGTAGACTAAAACTTGCTGTTCTCTAGTTTGTAATTCATTTTATTTAAACAAAACCTACGGAATCAATTGTGAGCTGCTCTTAGTTGTGTAGAAATGTAAATTCTATTGAAAATGTCCAGCTTCTGTCCATTTTGCTAGCATGTACTAACAATTAATTATTCAAATTTTAGCGATTAATAAAAAAATATTAGAAATTGCGAGATTCAGTGAAATTGGATTTAAAAATAACAAACTGGATTCACCCATTTAAAAACCAAAAACCTATATAGAGAGCAAAATGTGAAATTTATTTCAGTTAAAATATATCATCATTTTTTCTCGTAAAATGTGTGAAATCTTTCTTTATAAACACATCATTTTTACTGCATTCTTTGAGTCGTTGTCCGGAATTATTTATTAATCTAAAACTATTATAAATGCATTTTTTTCTATAAAAAAAAAAGGAAAAAATATTTTAATTTGTAGAAATTTTACTCAAAAACAGACTGATGGTTAAAAGCTTTTCCAAAGAAAACTATTACTGTAAATGCAGAAATTAGCTTCTTTTGGAAACACAGATTACAACACCCATACAAGCATCATCTCTAGTTTGATTATTACACACACACACACACACCTATATATATATGTATATATATATATAAATATATATATATATATATATATATATATATATATATATATATATATATATATAATATAATATATATATATATATATATATTAGGATAACCAAAAACATATTTAGGACAGTTTTTTATTTTATTTATTCTCCGAAAATTTAGGATATTAAGCAGCCGAATCTAAGGTGTAGATTGACTTGTCATCTACGGAGACAACTTTGGAGAAATGGTTACCGCTCAGCAGGCAGATTCCCAATTCTGCAATAGTAATGCAAAAATAAGTAAATAAACATAATAAGTGAACAAAGCTATTCTTAACCCTATACTTCTTAATATACCGTGCAATTGCAAGGCATTGCAAATTATGGTTACCCCAACAAGAGCGACATTTTGCAACGTCTCGCTATATTGCAGCATTGCAAATTAAATTGACAGTGATTTTTTTAAGCCACAGAAGAGAAAAAAAAGAAGGTGAAGATTAAACAAAAAGACACTTCAAGAAAAAGGGAATATCGGGGAAAGGTCAAGAGAAGGCAGCTACAAAATGCGACGCATTAGAAAAACTCCCCCAAAAGCACGGTCCACTAGGGGAAAGGGGAAGGAAAATCTACCCAAGGACTCTGACGCAACAAACAGAGGGGAACTTCCCTCTCCAACGCCAAGCGACAACGATTCTTTTAGAGAGAGGGAGGAGAATTCTCCTCCCCTAGCTACAACGTAAGGACACAGGAACAGAAGAAGAGAATCCCCCAACTCCCCCAATACTCCCCCACGAAGGCAGACCATCCACCAACTACCGTTATATGCGAGCGACTTACCGCGATTCGATGAAACAGACGCTATCTGCTGGGTAAATACCATAAACAACATATTTAAATTATATTCCGTTAATGACCCTAAAGAGAAGGTTAAATTGTTATCTACAATATTACCCACGACTCTAATTGCTAAATTAACATTCCCTTTGAGCAGCAACTGTTACAGAGATTTGCTACAGGACATAGAAGCCACATATGCTCCTTGTCTCAGAGAAAGTGTACGCTCAGTCTTTAAACATGGGCTAAAACCAGACGAGAGACCCTCCGAATATTTGGAGAGAGTTAAAAGTGCATTAGGAAACTCTAATTATTCATTGCTTGTGAACAATGACGCAAAGTTCTTAAGAGAACTATTTTTAACAGAAATGCCAATCCCCATTCAAATTTCGTTGCAAACTATATTAGAGAGTGCATCAATAGAAGAAATTGTGAGAATCGTAGACAACATGTATCGAATGTTTTCAACTCTCGAAAGGACACAAAACCCATTCCCCACGGGAACAAGGAATGGGGGGAAGCCTTCTCCTTGCGAGAAGGCACGATGCGCGTGACTGCCAAATCCAATCAACGAGAAAAAGAGAAAGACCATGACTGTTTAAGAGAATTAATAAAAAGTCATTCTGAAATTTTGAAACAAATCAAGGATCTTTCAAGTAACGTGAATTTCATATCCGAAAAATTATATTGCGATCGCTATGAAAAGGAAAATCGAAGAGACTACGGGGAATCTACAAGACATGGCAGAAGCGCAAGTGCGAGAAGAAATACCAACAATGTCAGGAATCTCGCAGGCTACCAAAGAGATGCAGATCTTTGTGTGTACCATCAACAGTTCGGCTATAAAAGTTATAATTGTAAATTCGGACAGTGTGCAATGGCACCTCTTTTAAAAAAGGAAAATAAACCAATGAGAACGACTAACTATGCCGCCAGATCTGACAATGCGGGAAACGAGTGAAAACGACACCCGATAGACTCAAACGTAAAGAGAAGCAGATGGTAAGATTTTCGGGTGTCGTTGGTGTGAAAATTGTAAACGAGACTTTCATTAGACATTACGTGGAAGAATTAAACATAAACGAGAACAGAAATAAATTGGTCGATTATGAGGCCTTCAAAAATAATAATAATAATAATAATAATAATAATAATAATAATAATAATAATATATAATAATAATAATAAAACTAATAATAATAATGAATATAATAATAGTAGTGATAATTATGGTGACGATTATAACAGAAGTGATAATAATAATGATAATTTTAATAGTAATAATAATAATTGATAGTAATGATAATTTTAATAATGAAAATAGAAATAATGATAATAATAGCGATAATAATAATGAAGAAAATAATAACAGTGAAAACAGCGAATGTGTTTATTTTAATCTAGGAATGCTAAAGGAATTACAGGTAAATAATTATAAAAAATTTAAAAGTGACGTGCATATAACAGAGCCAGATAATATAGAAAGGGCAGAAGCCACGTCAGCCACTTTTTTAGGAGTAGAAGCGAGAATTGAAGAAAAAAGTAATGCTTTGGAAAGATTAAGAAATAAAGCAAAGTATTCTCTTTATAAAGTAGAAGATAAAGTAACAGGTAGGATATTCATGATTGACTATGGCGCAATTCTAAGCGTAATCCCTGCAAGTGCAAAGGATAGAATGAGTGAGGTTGTAGGGAACTTAATTGCTGCAAACGAGACGCCTGTAGAGGTGTATGGCAGTGAGACGGTGAACATTGACATTGGCATGAGGCGCTTTTATGAGGTAGAGGTGTTAAAAGCAAATGTACCGACAGCAATTTTAGGTTTAGATTTTTTATGTAGTAACAACTTTATATTAAATTTTAAGGAAAGCATATTAATTGACGCTGAAATAAATTTTAGTATTAAGCTAATTGGTAACTCTCGTAGTAATAATGAAATTTTAGACTGTAAGTTTCCTGACTATACTCTCAAACTATCTTGTAATTTGCCAACTAGCCCTATTATCTCTCTTGTCCAGCTTATTAATACTTTTAAACATTTATTTGAAAACCCTTATTTAAAAATAAACTCGAAACTGAAAATTGAGCAAATGAATGAATGGGCAAAATTTGGCAACAGTTTAAATGCAAGTAAAAGGATGAATGGAAGTAGTGACGTCACGACGGGGAGAGACTTGCGAGCAGCCGTAGAGAGTCCTTTGCCTGAGAGGGTTGAGCAAGAGCTTAAAAGTAACTTTCCATACAAAATTAAGGTAAAAGGGGGGCCTATCAATATTAAGGCGCGGCGGCTCCCTGCTAGTCTTTACAATAAAACAAAAGCGGAGCTGCAGAAATTGCTGGAAGCCGGAGTAATAAGTAGAAGCATCAGCGACTGGGGCTTCCCCATTAATGTCTTAAAAAAGGATGAGACAGAGGTGAGAGTAGTTGCAGACCTGAGGCAACTAAATGCAATATCAATTAGAGATTGCTACGCACTCCCAAACCTTGGAGATGTAGCCAATATAATTCCAAAATGCAAAATCTTTACCAAGCTAGATTTAACAAAGGCCTTTTATAATCTTTCATTGCATGAAAACAGGAAGAAGTACTTCACAATAAATACTCCTTTCGGTAGTTTTAGCTACAACACAATCGTCGAGGGCCATTGCAATTCAGCGGGTGCATTTCTCAGATTTATGCACAAATTGCTGGCTGACCTTCCACTTGTGTTTGTTTATATAGATGAC
>SEYY01023162.1:87500-92500 GCA_009176605.1 Armadillidium nasatum | reverse complement strand
TACTAGGCTAAAAGCCTATATTAAAAACGTACATTTATGGATGAATATCGAATAGTCGTAGGGCTAGGCTTTGAACCTTACGTCACGTAATCATTATTAGTGTAAAAGCCTATACTGAAACTTACTTTTTGCTCAGTGTATTAGTACTAATGTAAGTGATTAATTTTTGGCGCTTAAAATGTTGGTAATTGTAGCGTTCATGGAAGTGGATTTTTTCGTACGAGACAAGGTTGCTGAAAATACCTACATACCTACGGGTTGCTAGTTCGATTGAAACTACGTATTCACGTGTTGCGAGTTTAAATGAAACTACGCGCACGAGTTGCCAACAACCTATTTCTAAGGAGGATAATAATAATAATAAAAATAATAATAATAATTATTATTATTATTACTATTTTAATAATTATAATAATAATTATTATTATACTAATAATTATTATAATAATTATGATAATAATTATAATAATTATAAAAAAAAAAAAAAAAAAAAAAAAAAAAAAAAAAAAAAAAAAAAAAAAAAAAAATATATAATATATATATATATATATATATACATATATATATATATATATATATATATATATATATATATATATATATATATATATATATATATATATATATATATATATATATATATATATATATATTATACCTACGGGGTGCTAGTTCGATTGAAACTACGTATTCACGCGTTGCGAGTTCAACTGAAACTGATACGACGTGCCGTTTTTTTTTTTGTTTTCCTCTCAGCGTAACTACGAAAAGGAAATGATATGTTTGCTTATTTTTTTGGTTAATCGACGAACGCCAAATTATTTTGTAAGAAAAAAAATTAAAAAAAACACCTAAATTAAAAAGAAAAAAGTTTAAAATAAAAGGAATAATTATGACGTCATAATATCGTTTGCCGCCATTATAAAACTCTCAAACATGCTCTCGTTGGTGAGGTCCGCCAAGGCCTTGGTCCGCTCTCAGAAACAAACAAACAAAAAAAAAAAAAAAAAAATCTTTCAATGTTTTGACGAGTTGCTATATTTTAAAATATGTTGAAGCTAAAAATGGAAATAATAGTTAAAATTTACAAGAATTTTGCATGATGCGGGATAAGTGTAAAATAATAATAATAATAATAATAATAATAATAATAATAATAATAATAATAATAATAATAAATAATAATAATAATAATATATATATATATATATATAT
This sequence comes from Armadillidium nasatum, assembly GCA_009176605.1. Lineage (NCBI taxonomy): Eukaryota > Metazoa > Arthropoda > Malacostraca > Isopoda > Armadillidiidae > Armadillidium > Armadillidium nasatum. Next base: position 91,285 of record SEYY01023162.1, on the reverse strand, counting down.
ATATATATATATATATATATATATATATATATATATATATATATATATATATATATATATATATATATATATAATATAAAGAGAGAGAGGAATGTAAGTGAAAATTTTATCACCACCACTCACGGGTCGGGGGGTACGGGGGGCAGAGCCCCCCTTAGACAAATGATCGTGTGCCATGCATTTACGATTTCATTGCTGTACTGCAATAATGCATATTTTTATAATACAAGTTGCAAATGCATGGCACACGAGCGTTTGTCTACGGGGGGCTCTGCCCCCCGTACCCCTTGACCCGTGAGTGGTGGTGATAAAATTTTCACTTATATCTCTCTCTCTACATATTATTATTATTATTATTATTAAACACTGCACCAAATTATTATTATTATTATTATTATTATTATTATTATTATTATTATTATTATACACTACACCATTTATTATTATTATTATTTATTATTATTTATTTTTATTGTTATTATTATATTATTATTATTATTATTTTTATTTATATATATATATATATATATATATATATATATATATATATATATATATATATATATATATATATATATATATATATATATATATATATATATATATATATATATATATATATATATATATATATATATATAAAATTTTTTTTTTGTAACGCCAATGATCCAGCAACCTTGTCGCATCAGAATTCTTAGGCTATGTTGTTAGTTTCAAATTCCTACGCGTAGTTCTAGTCGAACTCCCAACGCGTAGGTATATTAGCAACCTTGTCTCGTACGAAAAAATCCACTTCCACGAACGCTACAATTACCAAAATGTTACTTTATTATTATTATTATTATTATTATTATTATTATTATTATTATTATTATTATTATTATTATTATTATTATTATTAGGCCAGACTTCGGTTAAACCAACCACATATCTTAAAAACTACTGAAATTACATAAAAAAGAATTACATTTTTAGAATCCTTGTCGAATTTCAGGTAGGAAAAATTGGGAAATAAAAACAAAATCCTTATAATAATAAAGTTTACATAAGAAAAGTTTACTTATTTTTATCTGTGGAGAGTATCGTACGCCTGGCAAGGTACGTTTTTTTTCAATTTTCTCGAAATTGGAAAAATTATTATTATTATTATTATTATTATTATTATTATTATTATTATTATTATTATTATTATTATTATTATTATTATTATATATGAAAATATTTATTAATGTGGAATACTGTATATTAATATACTCAAAAGTATATATATATATATATATTATAATATATATATATATATATATATATATATATATATATATATATATATATATATATATATATATATATATATATATATATATATATATATATATATATATATATATATATATATATATATATATATATATATATATATATATTATATATATTTTATTTTTATTTTTTATTTTCGATTTTTTTTTTTTCGATTTTTTTTATCGATATTTTATTTTAATCGATACTATTATCCCTAAAAGAATTTTAGTTTGCGTTTTATTTACATTGTGGTCGGATATGGTTCTTGTGTAGGTTAGGCCTCTTTTACGGCAATTTCTTGTGTAGGTTAGGCCTCTTTTATGGCAACTTCGGTAGTTCAGGTTATGATAAGTCGAATTAGGTTCTGCTAGAAAAGTAAGTAATAATAATTGTGTGTATGTCTAGTAATAGTACCTCTGGCAACTCTCTTGTTTACGATAGGCTTCTCCGATATTTTCGATTTTCGATATTTTTTAACAATCGAAACTCAGAAACAATCTCCACCTTTACCATATATATATATATATATATATATATATATATATATATATATATATATATATATATATATATATATATATATATATATATATATATATATATATATATATATATATATATATATATATATATATATATATATATATATATGCCAGACTTCAGTTTGAGCTAGCTACATAACTAAAAAATAACTTAACCTATGTAAAAAAGGATTACATTTTTAGAATCCTTGTCGAATTTCAGGTAGGAAACATTGGGAAATAAAAAATAAATTCTTATAATAATAAAGTTTACATAAGTAAAGTTTACTTATTTTTAAGTCTCGCGAGAATCGTACGCCTGGCAATGTCCGTTTTTTTTTCTTAAAAATTTTTTCGAAATTGGAAAAAATGGGAAATACCCCAAATCGTCTTCAGGAAAAGTAGTCTATAGTATCATCATCACACGGGTTGGGGGTACTGGGGCCAGAGCCCCCCCGTAGACATATGTTCGATTCAACACCAAATTTAAGTTTGTTACGTCATCATTTAAGTTTGTTACGTCATCAATTGTCGTACAAAACCAAATTTTTTTTTAATTTATTTGCAAATATTTTACACTTTTCCTAACTGAAATTCGACAAGGATTCTAAAAATGTAATCCTTTTTTACGTAGGTTAAGTACTTTTTTTAGTTATGTAGCTAGCTCAAACTGAAGTCTGACCAATATTATATATATATATATATATATATATATATATATATATATATATATATATATATATATATATATATATATATATATATATATATATATATATATATATATATATATATATATATATATATATATATATATATATATATATATATATATATAAACACGCAATAGATTAATGGATTTATGTATCTCTCTCTCTCTCTCTCTCTCTCTCTCTCTCTCTCTCTCTCTCTCTCTCTCTCTCTCTCTCTCTCTCTCTCTCTCTCTCTCTCTCTCTCTCTCTCTCTCTCTCTCTCTCTCTTAATTCGGATGAACGCCTACTTGAATGTTCTCTAACTTAAGCTGACAAATGAGAAAGTTTTTGAGAGAAAAAAACGTATTAAAAAAAAATATAAAAAAAAAAAAAAAAAAAAAAAAAAAAAAAAAAAAAAAAAAAAATATATATATATATATATATATATATATATATATATATATATATATATATATATATATATATATATATATATATATATATATATATATATATATATATATATATATATATATATATATATATATATATATATATATATATATATATATATATATTAAAAATTAAAAAAAAAAAAAAAATGAAAAAAAAAAAAAAAAAATTTAAAAACTTTTTTTCATTCTAATGTTTTTGTCCATATAAGAAACAAACAAACTAAGAAGGATAGGAATGAGGAATTTTTGGATAAGGTAAGATTTGGAATTTTTTTTTGTGTGTGATGTGGAGAGCATTAAAACTTTTGAATAATAACTGAAAAGTTTGGGGACTGTATATATTCATATATATATATATATATATATATATATATATATATATATATATATATATATATATATATATATATATATATATATATATATATATATATATATATATATATATATATATATATATATATATATATATATATATATTACTCTCAGAAGGGTTTTCACCCTGTATGTGATTAGCATCTTCGATCTGGCTTGACATCTTTCAATATTTGTTTCCTTATTGCCAAAATTGTCCTAACGAATCGTTGGGACAAGTGGCAAAAATGTCACACTTTTTTTCAGTTATATTCTTATTAGAAAATTAATCGGTGAAGCGACTTTCTTATGCTTAACATGTCTTTTCTCTATTGAAAATTTTACTGTGACATTTTTTGCCACTTGTCCCAACGATTCATTAGGACAATTTTGGCAGTGTAGGTTTTTCTATTTCAAATTTTCTTGAATTTTCACCGTCTGTGGAATTTAACCGCTTTTTCCCT
>SEYY01023162.1:80000-82500 GCA_009176605.1 Armadillidium nasatum | reverse complement strand
CAGCTTTAGTCCCTTTCCTAGTCCCAGTCCTAGCTTCAATCCCATTCCTAGTAACAGTCCCAGCTTCAATCCCATTACTAGTCCCAGTAACAGCTTCATTCCCATTCCTAGTCTCAGTTCCAGCTTCATCCATTCCATCAGTCCTAGCTTCAGTCCCATTTCCCAGCTTCAGTCCCTTTCCTAGTCCCAGTCCCAGCTTCAATCCCACTCCTCATCCCAGTCCTAGCCTCATTCCTATTCCTAGTCTCAGTTCCAGCTTCATTCCCATTCCTAGTCTCAGTTCAATCCCATTCCTAGTCCCAGCTTCTTTCCCATTCCTAGTCTCAGTTCCAGCTTCATTCCCATTCCTAGTCTCAGTCCTAGCTTCAGTCCCATTCCTAGTCCCAGTCCTAGCTTCAATCCCATTCCTAGTCCCAGTCCAAGCTTCATTCCCATTCCTAGTCTCAGTTCCAGCTTAATTCCCATTTCTAGTCTCAGTCCTAGCTTCAGTCCTATTCCCAGCTTCAGTCCCATTCTTAGTCCCAGTTCCAGCTTCAGTCCCATTCCTAGTCCCAGTCCCAGCTTCAATCCCATTCCTAGTCCCAGTCCCAGCTTCATTTCCATTCCTAGTCTCAGTTCCAGCTTCATTTCCATTCCTAGTCTCAGTCCTAATTCCAGTCTCAGCTTCAATCCCATTCCTAGTCCCAGTCCCTGCTTCATTCCCATTCCTAGTCTCAGTTCAGCTTCATTTCCATTCCTAGTCTCAGTCCTAGCTTCAGTCCCATTCCTAGTCCCAGTCCCAGCTTCAGTCCCTTTCCTAGTTCCAGTCCCAGCTTCAGTCCCATTCCTAGTCTCAGTCCCAGCTTCATTCCCATTTTTAATCCCAGACCCAACTTCAATCCCATTTCTAGTCCCAGTCCCAGTCCCAGCTTTAGTTCCATTCCTAGCCCCAGTCCAAACTTCATTCTCATTCCTGGCTTCAGTCCAATTCCTAGTCCCAGTCCCAGCTCCAATCCAATTCTTAGTCCCAGACCAAATCCCTTATGTCCCAGTCCCAGCTTTAGTCCCATTCCTAGCCCCAGTCCCAGCTTCAGTCCAATTCCTAGTCCCAGACCCAGCTTCAGTCCCAGTCCCGGCTTTAGTCCCAGTCCCAGCTTCAGTCCCATTCCTAGTCCCAGTCCCAGCTTCAGTCCAATTCCTTGTCCCAGACCCATCTTCAGTCCCAGTCCCAGCTTTAGTCCCATTCCTAGCCCCAGTCCCAGCTTCAGTCCCATTCATAATCCCAGTCCCAGCCTCGGACTCGGAATTAATGGGGTTGCGAAGTGTTCAAACATAAATATAAAATAGAAATATCGTCGGGGTTGTGTGTCGAAGATTCCTGGTTCAATTCCTATAGAGAGAAACTCTTTGGTGTGACAAAGGTCCAGGTTCGATTCCTATATAGAGAAAAACTTTTTTAGCGGAGGTTTCAGGTTCGATTCTTGTAGAGAGAAACTCTTGTGGCGGAGGTTTCGGGTTCGATTCCAATAGTGAAACTCTCTTGGGTGACGAAAATTCTGTTTTCGATTCCTATGAAGAGAAACTTATAGCGGAGGTTTCGGGTTCGATTCTTCGGTAGAGAAACTCTCTTGTGGTGAAGGTTTCGAGTTCGACTCCACTCAAATCAATTTTATTGATCCTGCACAGGTCCCATTTCTGCAGTTTTGCTACACTGCAAAATTGTCCTAACGAATCGTTAGGACAAATGGCAAAAAAGTCAAGGTAAAATTTTTAAGAATGAAAAGACATGTTAAGCATAAGAAAGTCGCTTCACCGATTTATTTTCTAACAAGAAAATGACTGGATGATATTTACTGTGAAAAATGTACTATCGCCACTTGTCCCAACGATTCGTTAGGACAATTTTTGCAGTATAGAGGTCAAGAATTCAGATAGGAAATCATTAAACATTCCAATAGAGAAATAGAAAAGGAAGAGAGAGAGAGAGAGAGAGAGAGAGAGAGAGAGAGAGAGAGAGAGAGAGAGAGAGAGAGAGAGAGAGAGAGAAAATGTGTGTGTGTGTGTGTGTGATTGAGAGAGCGAGAAAGTAGGAAAGAGAGAGAGAGAGAGAGAGAATATGAGCGATGGGAAAATAGAAAAGGAATAGAGTGAGAGATAAAGTAAGAGGAGAAAAGAGAGTATGTATGAGAGAGCGAGTGAGAAGAGTATGAGAGAAAGAGAGAGAGAGAGAGAGTGAGAAGAGTATGATAAAGAGAGAGAGAGAGAAGGAAAAAAAAACCTCATTGTTCGGTTTCGGCTTAACTGTTGGACACCTGAAAACTCTTCATTGTTCTCCCTAGACACTTCTTATTGTTCTCCCCAACCGAGGGAGATTAAAAAAAGGAAGGGGAAATAAAAGGTGGGGGGGGGGAAGGGGGAATTATTCTCCTGGCCCTGTGCCGCCTGCAAAGGCACTTCATCATCCATCACAGTCGCCTTCCACCAGTCGACGGCGTCAATCCGTCTTAATCCGGCCTGTGGC
>SEYY01023162.1:50000-75000 GCA_009176605.1 Armadillidium nasatum | reverse complement strand
CATTCGAATGAACTTAGTGTGATGATTTTAATATTTGTGGAAGAGATAGATTTTGGGTAGAAGTTTTAATGTCAGTCGAAAGGGCTTTGGTTTAAGGTTTTAGTATCAGTTGGAAGTGGCTTATATTATACCTTTTAATATGCAGGGAGGAGCTTATGAATGAGTAAATTTTAATGGGAGGGATTTAGGGAGGAGTCATTATAAATAGGAGGGACTTATGGAGTAGACCTCTTGGACGGTAGTAATTATGAAAAATGGGAGATAGTGGAGCTCGAGGCTGAATTTTCTGTGTTAAGTTTTGAAAACAGTGTGGGACTTTCCCATCATAATCTAATATAAAAAATTATTCCCAGCATCACTAAAATTTTATATAAACTTGCATCATATCTCCCCAAAGAGAGAGAGAGAGAGAGAGAGAGAGAGAGAGAGAGAGAGAGAGAGAGAGAGAGAGAGAGAGAGAGGAGAGAGAGAGAGAGAGAGAGAGAGAGAGAGAGAGAGAGAGAGAGAGAGAGAGAGAGAGAGAGAGAGAGAGAGAGAGAGAGAGAGAGAGAGAGAGAGAGAGAGAGAGAGAGAGAGAGAGAGAGAGAGAGAGAGAGAGAGAGAGAGAGAGAGAGAGAGAGAGAGAGATTATTTGTTTTATTTATCAAAACATTTGATCGAAAAGGAAAAAAGATATAATAATACGAAAAGTAAATATTAAAATAAAAAGGTAAAAGGAAGAATAATAATTGGATAATGGATTAAGAAAAATAAATAATGATAAAGAAGATAAAGTAAATGAAAAAGAACAAAATAAAAATCTAAAGAATAAAAAAAAAAAATAAAGACTATAAAGATGATAAAGTAGATAAAAATTCTAAAGAAAATAAAGAGGATCAAGAAGAGGGTAAAGATAAATAAGAAAAAGTAAAATGATGACAAAGCAGATAAAGAAGATAAAGAGGATCAAGAAAAGGGTAAAGATAAAGAAGATAAAAATTCTAAAGAAAATAAAGAGGATCAAGAAGAGGGTAAAGATAAAGAAGATAAAAATTCTAAAGAAGATAAAGAGGATCAAGAGATGGTAAAGATAAAGAAGAACAAGAAGAGGGTAAATATAAAGAAGATAAAGATGATCAATAAGAGGGTAAAGATAAAGAGGATCAAGAAGGGGAAAGATAAAGAAAATAAAAATTCTAAAGAAGATAAAGAGGGTCAAGAAGAGGGTATAAATAAGAAGATAAAAATGCTAAAGAAGATAAAGAGGATCAAAAAGAGGTAAAAATAAAGAGGATCAAGAAGAAGGGAAAGATAAAGAAGATAAAAATTCTAAATAAAATAAAGATCAAGAAGAAGGTAAAGATAAAGTAGTAGTTAAAGATGATAAAAATTCTAAAGAAGATCAAGAGGAGGGTAAAGATGAAAAAGAAGAAGAATAAGAAGAGAATCTCTGAAAAGGAAGACATAGAATATTCCTTTAATTTGCAATCACTAAAAAGCTTACGTCAGCGAAAAAGAGAAAATGACTTCGCATATTAATAACGCCGTAATTAGACACTCTTTTTAAATTATACTTTTTAATTCCAACTTCCAAATTGGTAATTGCTGTAGAGGAATTTTTTTTTTTTGAAAGCGTTTTTTTTTTTTTTTTTTTTTTTTTTTTTTTTTTTTTTTTTTTTTTTAATTGCTGCTTTGCTTGGTTAAATAGAAAATTCGCTTTAAGTTAATTTATTATTTATATATATATATATATATATATATATATATATATATATATATATATATATATATATATATATATATATATATATATATATATATATATATATATATATATATTATATATATATAAAATTATATCGAATTGTTGGGACAAGTGGAAAAAAATGTCAGTAAAAATTTTCTATAGAGAAAAAGACATGTTAAGCGTAAGAAAGTCGCTTCACCGATTTATTTTCTGATAAGAAAATAATTGAAATAAATTTGTTGGGACATTTTTTGCCACTTGTCCCAACGAATTTGTTAGGACAATTTTTTGCAGTGATATATATATATATAGGTAATATAAAACACAATTTTATAATTGTAAGTGTGGGTTACATTTATAACTGTAAGGATGAAGATTGAGCACAGCGGTCAAATGTGGTGTCAGGAGATTAGAAGAGAAAAAGTATTTTATCATTTCATATTAATTTTTATGAATGGAAAGTGAAATTATTTAATTTTTTTTTTCTAATTTTAGTTTTAATATTTTTCGATATTAATTTATTTATTTTATTGTTATTATTATTATTATTATTATTATTATTATTATTTTTTTTTTTTTTATTTGTAAAAAAATTTTTAAAAAAAAATTTTTTTTTCATTTTAATATAATAATAATAATAATAATAATAATAATAATTAATTAATTAATTAGAATATTCTGGTTATGAAAAAAACTTACATTTCAGAGTGAAATATTTTTTTTGGTACTTTTTTGTTACTTTGGTACGTTTTATGGTACATTGGTACTTTTAATTGTAAATATTTTAGTTTACTTTAGGGGAAAAATATCTCTTCATCCTACAATAACTTTTTGTTTTTTTTGGTACGTTTTATGGTACTTTTTTTGGTACATTGTTGCTTTTTGGTACTTTATTGTTACCTTGTAAATTTTATTGTACTTTTGAAGTTAATTAAACATACACAGCTTTAGTTGAAAAGGTGGAGTCTATGGCTTTTCGTCTTATCAGCTCTCCCGCTCTCACTAATTCTCTCCAATCTCTCCCCACACTATAGTTTATATGCACTGCGAAAATTAAAAATTGTCCTAACGAATCGTTGGGACAAGAGGCAAAAATTTAACAGTAAAATTTTCAATAAGGAAAAGACATGTTTATGCATAATAAAGTTGCTTCACCTATTTATTTTCTAATAAGAAAACAACTGAAAAAAAATTTGTTGTAATATTTTTGCCACTTGTCCCAATGATTCCTTATTTGCTTGTGGACCCCCCCCCCCATATACTCATAAGTAATATTCTGAAATTAAATATTTATTTAAAGGTTAATAAAAGCTAATAATTAATCCAATCCAAGTTTCTGTGGCCCCTGGGGATCTATGTGGACCCTATCAAAGCCTCAGTGGTCCCATGTGGACCTTATCAAAGCCTCATTGGTCCCATGTGGAACCCTATCAAAGCCTCAGTGGTCCCATGTGGACCCTATCAAAGCCTCAGTGGTCCCATGGGGTCCATGTGGACCCTATCAAAGCCTCAGTGGTCCCATGGGGTCCATATGGACCCTATCAAAGCCTCATTGGTCCCATGGGTTCCATATGGGCCTTATCAAAGCCTCAGTAGTCCCATGTGGACCCTATAAAAGCCTCAGTGGTTTCATGGGGTCCATATGGACCCTATCAAAGCCTCATTGGTCCCATGGGGTCTATGTGGACCCTATCAAAGCCTCAGTGGTCTCATGGGGTCCATATGGACCCTATCAAAGCTTCAGTGGTCCCATGGGGTCCATGTGGACCCTATCAAAGCCTCAGTGGTCCCATGGGGTCTATGTGGACCCTATCAAAGCCTCAGTGGTCCCATGGGGTCCATATGGACCCTATCAAAGCCTCAGTGGTCCCACGGGGTCTATATGGACTCTATCAAAGCCTCAGTGGTCCCATGAGGTCCATGTGGAAACTATGGGGTCCATGGGAATCCCCTCAAAGCTTTTATGGAACCCTGTGGTTCATATGGACCACCTCAAAGCTACTGTGGTCCTCTGGGGTTCCTGTAAACTCCCTCAAAGCTTCTGGGGTTCCATGTGGACCCTCTCAAAGTTTCTGTGGTCCCCTGGGGGTTTATGTGAACCCCTTAAAGTTTGTGTGGTCCCCTGGGGTTCCATGTGGACCCTTTCAAAGTTTGTGTGGTCCCCTGAGGTTTATGTGAACCCCCTTAAAGCTTCTGGGGTTCCATGTGGACCCCCTCAAATCTTCTATGGTCCCCTGGTTGTGAATGTGGATCCCATCATTAATATATATATATATATATATATATATATATATATAATATATATATATATATATATATATATATATATATATATATATATATATATATATATATATATATATATATATATATATATATATATTTTTAATTTTTTAGTAAGGCTTCTGATAGTGTTTGTTCACTTTTGTACGTAAAAAAATTTTTTTTATTATTACTATTATTTGTGTAAGTAAACTAACATAGGATTTTGTGTGTGTGATGGAAGGGGGAGGTGGGGGAGAGGAAGAAGAGGGGGAGGATGTGGGGGAGGGAGGAGTAAGTGAAACGGAAAGTGATGAGAATTGGTCTTCCTTCCTATTTCTGTTTTCATTTTATTGGATTTCGTTTCGTAGAATTGTTTTTTTTTTTTTTTTTTCGTTTTTTTTTTTTTTTTTTTTTAGTTTTGTTTTCTCGTATTGTTGTTGTTGTTTTTGATGGTTTATTAGTTTTTACTGTCTGGTAGGGTTATAGTTGGTGTTTTCGTTTGGGGGGGGTTGATTTAAATTTTTTTTTTTTTCTTGGTGTTATTATTGTTTTTTTTCTTACTTTTGTTTTCTGGAAATGTTGTTGTTGTTTTTTTAAACTATTGTTTGCTGTTTTGTATTTGTTTTCTGGTATTGTTGTTGTTTCAGATTTATTATTTATATTTGTTAGTTTTTGTTTGTGGTAGTTATTGTTTTTTTTGTTTTTGTTATTTTTGTTGTTTTTGTTTTGTCTTTGTTGTTTTTTTTGTTGCTGGCTTTTTCCTTTTTTGGTAGTTTTAATTGCTGTTGATTTAATTTTTTTCAAGGTTTGGTATTTTTTTTGTCTTATTGCTTTTGTTTTTGTTGTTCTTTTGTTTTGTCTTTGTTGTTTTTTTTTGTTACTGGCTTTTTCCTTTTTTGGTAGTTTTAATTGCTGTTGATATAATTTTTTTCAAGGTTTGGTATTTTTTGCAGCTATTGTTTGTTTTATTTTTATTAGTTTTGTTTTTTTTAATTATTTTTGTATTTTTTTTAATTGATTTTATTTTTTATTAACTTTGTTTCCAGAGGTTATGGATATTATTGTTGGATTATTTGTAGTATTAATAGTATTTTATTTTGTGATGTTTTCTATTTTTTCTAATTTGATTTTTTTTTTGTGATGTTTCTTATGTTGCTCTTTTCTGTGATGTTTTTGATGTTTTTTTTGCGGTTTTTTATTTTGCTCTTTTCTGTGATGTTTCTACTGTTTTTTTCTTCTTTTCTGTGATGTTTTTTTTAATTATTTGCTCTTTTCTGTGATGTTTCTACTTTTTTTTGTGATGTTTTTATTTTGCTCTTCTGTGATGTTTCTTTTTTTTTTTGTGATATTATTTGTTTCCTTTTTCTGTAAGTGAAGTTGTTTTTGGTAGTTTTATTATTATTATTATTATTATTATTATTATTATTATTAGAAAATTAAAATCCTTAGAAATGAAACGAAAATAAAAATAAAATAAAAGATTAATTCGAAAGGAAAATTTTTAAGTGTTAAAACTAAATAAAAATTAAAGTTAAAATATAGAATAAAAAAAATTTAAAGATAAGCTAAAAAAAAAAAAAAAAATTTGTTAAAATAATTAAAAATAAATTTTAAAAAAATTATTAAAAAAAATTATAAAAAATAAAATATATGAAGGAAAAATTTGAAAATTCTAAAACTAAAAATTAAAAAATATAAATATATATATATATATATATATATATATATATATATATATATATATATATATATATATATATATATATATATATATATATATATATATATATATATATATATATATCAAATATTAATAAAAAGTAAAATGTGTCAAAAAAAAAATTATCTAATAAAACGAAATATGTTTAGGATTATTAAAATTAAATATAGCTATATTATATATATAATCTTATATATATATATATATATATTATATATATATATATATATATATATATATATATATATATATATATATATATATATATATATATATATATATATATATATATATATATATATATATATATATATATAATATATATATATATATATATTATATATATATATATATATATATATATATATATATATATATATATATATATATATATATATATATATATATATATATATATATATATATATATATATATATATATATATATATATATATATATATATATATATATATATATATATATATATATATATATATATATATATATATATATATTATTATATATTATATTATATTATTTTATATTATAATTATATTATATAATTATTTTAATAAATTATTAAAATTTATATTTTAAATATTGAAAATAAATTAAAATTGGATAATAAATTATTTACGAATAGTTAATAAATTATGTACATTTTTACAGCCATATGTATATTTTACAGCCACTGTATATTTTTTTACAGCAATGTTTACTCGTTATGTATATTTTTTACAACAGTTTTACATATGTACATTTTTACAGCTATGTTTACAGATGTAAATTTTTTTACAGCCATATTTGAACATTGTTATATTTTTTACAGCAAATTTATACATGTACATTTTTTACGCCCATTATTACAATGCTTTGAGTAGTATAGCCCGCACTTTCGACAGGTGCCAGATTTAGCTACTTTTCAAAAAATCCTCCATTCTCATTGTTTACACATGATCATTTTTTTTACAGTCATGTTAACACAATGTACATTTTTACAGGAATTTTACAAATATATATTTTTTATACAGCCATATTTACACATATGTATATTTTTTAAAAACCCATGTTAGCACAATGTACATTTTTACATGAATTTTACAAATGTACATTTTTTTACAGCCTTGTTTACACATATTATGTATATTTTTTTACAGCCATGTTAATACATGTTTTGTATATTTTTATTTCATATATTCAACGATCATTTTTGAAATAAAAGAAACCTACCAATTTACTATATATATATATATATATATATATATATATATATATATATATATATATATATATATATATATATATATATATATATATATATATATATATATATATATATATATATATATATATATATATATATTATATATAACCATGAATGACACCCACACTCAAACCTCCGTAAAATTAAAAACATTACACTTCAAAATATTCAATGAATACTGAATATATTTTAAATAAATACAAATATACTATACTACCATATATATATTATATATATATATATATATATATATATATATATATATATATATATATATATATATATATATATATATATATATATATATATATATATATATATATTGTTTCAACTTCGTTACCCTAGGCGTGTATGATATGCACATTCTAACGTTTAATCTATTAATCTTGTAACTATGTTTTCCTATTTTTCCTCGTTTCCTGAAACCTTTAGGCGCCGTGTATCTGTTGCATGTCGGCCCTTGATGAACTGAATTTGTAATTATCGTATCAAAATTATGGTGAACTTCTTGACATGACTTTGGCCTTTCCCACAAAATTATATATATATATATATATATATATATATATTATATATATATATATATATATATATATATATATATATATATATATATATATATATATATATATATATATATATATATATATATATATATATATATATATATATATATATATATATATATATATATATATAAAGTGGGAGTAAGAGAGAGAGAGAGACGATAAAGTGAGAAAGTGGAGAGAGATGACAGAAAGAGAGGAACGGAGGGATTGAGGGTGGGAGAGGGAGAGAGAGAGAGAGAGAGAGAGAGAGAGAGAGAGAGAGAGAGAGAGGAGAGAGAGATGACAGAGAGAGAGGAACGGAGGGATTGAGGGTGGGAGATGACAGAGAGAGAGAGAGAGAGAGAGATGACCCAAAAAGGGAGCGTGAGAGAGATGACAGAGTGAGAGAGTGAGAGGTAAAATATTTGAAAATGAGAGATTGCATTATTTTTCTACTTCATACATATAAATAGGTCCTTAAAGATGAAAAAGAAAAAAATGCACGATAAAAACGGATGGAGAGGGAGGGGGTTGAGGGGGGAGGGAAAAGACGGATACAAAAATGGGGGGAAAAGAATACATTAAATTTACATAGATTTTCTGAGAATGTATTTTGGATAAGAAAGATAAACATCATCTCTTTATCTGCTTAATACACCTAGTTCTGTCCCTCTCTCTCTCCCCTTCCCCCTTCTCCCTATATATATATATATATATATATATATATATATATATATATATATATATATATATATATATATATATATATATATATATATATATATATATATATATATATATATATATATATATATATATATATATATATATATATATATATATATATATATATATATATATATATATATATATATATATATATATATATATATATATATATATATATATATATATATATATATATATATATATATATATATATATATATCCGGTTGGCAATTGCCATATATCTATATAAGTAAAGTCCACCTGATTTGAGGAAAAAATGGTAAACGAGGTCAAATCAAAGGGTGACATGCCTCGATAGAAGGCTTTGAAACTGTGCAAGTCAAATGAAGTTGGAATTATAAACAAAGGGAATATGCTCCTGATTTGACCAATAGAGTACATGTAAGATTGAGCATAGCGGTTAAGTCTGGGGTCAGAGAGTTAAACAGAGTAAAGATGAAACTGTTCTGAAAGATTTTTTTTGTTTGAGATCTCATCATTGGAAGTGTTATGCGATTGGAGAGTTCAGAATGGCAATGTCCATTGTATAATAGCGATAGTTCAAGTAGAGTGATGGAATAGTTTGGACGGTAGAAGGAAATTGGATAGTGTCAGTGAGAGAGTTGACAAGTTTAAAAGCCCTAGACACCACCGTATCAAGAAGTAGTGTGTATGGAACCACCTTAGATATGTGATGCGTACTCCATACAATGGCGAACAACACCCTTATACAGAGTTAGCAAGTAGTGTGGCATTGAAGATATTTTGAAAGCTTCTCAGAACACTCGACATCTTAAAAATTGGAGAGAGAGAGAGAGAGAGAGAGAAAACGAAACACCAAGGATATTTGTTGTTATAATTGTGTGGAAGATTATGACGAGTAGAGATTAACGAATGTGTTTTTGAGGCATTGAAAACACATAAGACGAAGAGAGTGTGCCAACGTCACGTCGCAGAGAAAGAGACTCAAGGGATTTTGAAAGTAGGGGACCAGTTTATTAGTCTCTTAGCTTTATCCAAAAGAAGGGTGGAACCGGAACCACCCTAAATGTGAGAACAGTACTCCATACAAGGACGGATAAGACCCTTATATAATTGGAGTAACTGTTCTGAAGAAAAAAACTCCCGCAACCTGAACAGAATTCCCAGGTTTTTTTGAGGGTCACCTTAGCAACCGTTTTGATATGAGATTTCCAAGATAATTTATTGTTTATGCTCAGACCAAGAATATTTAAGTTCTTCACAGGTTAGACGGGAGAGCCGTCGAAGGAGATAGGAAAGTTGGCAAGTGTTTTTGAGAGAGAGAGATTGGAAGAAGTTGAGTTTTCAAATAATTGAATTTCACAAGGTTGAGGTGGCACCACTGGGAAATCTCATCCAGATCGGAAAGAATGGAATCAGAAAGTTGAAGACCAGAAGGAACTCTAGAAGAAAAAGAAGGAGCTGGTTTGAAATAAGTAGAAGAATGAAGAGGTGAGTCGTCGGCATAAGAATGAACAGAGTTACAAGTACAGCAGAGGAGGTCGTTGATGAAAATTAAGAATAAAGTAGGGGATATCACAGAACCCTGAAGAACACCACAATTAACAAGGAGAGAAGAAAAAGTCGCTGCATTAACAAGTGCTGATATGGAGCGATTTGAGAGGAAACTAGACATGAATAAGCAAAGAGAAGGAGAAAACCCAAAGGAAGGGAGCCTAGAGAGCAGCGACGCATGCCATACCCGGTCAAAAGCCTTGGATATGTCAAGCGCCACCACACAAGACTCCCCGTAGTCCCTAAGGGCAGAAGACTATAGATCAGTAAGATAGGAAAGAATGTCACCAGTAGACCTCGAGCGACGAAAGCCATACTGGTGATCAGAGAGAAGGGAGTGAGATTTCAAATGACCAAGGAAATGAGAGTTGAGGAGAGTTTCAATGACTTTAGACAGAATACAAGTAAAAGCAACAAAGCAATAGTTGGAAGGTTCAGAGCGGCTTCCTTTTTCGGGATCGGTTGGACATATGCACGCTTCCAGCGCAAAGGAAAATTGTTAGTGTTAAGGCAAAGAGAGTAGAGTTGAACGAGGACAGGCGCCAGCTCGGAAGCACACCCTCAGAACACGAGGAGGAATCCCATTCGGGCAACTTGCCTTCCTTATGTTCATAGATTCCAGGACCCCATCCACCTGATCATATGAG
This sequence comes from Armadillidium nasatum, assembly GCA_009176605.1. Classification (NCBI taxonomy): domain Eukaryota; kingdom Metazoa; phylum Arthropoda; class Malacostraca; order Isopoda; family Armadillidiidae; genus Armadillidium; species Armadillidium nasatum. The sequence goes on along the minus strand of SEYY01023162.1, from coordinate 64,564 downwards.
ATCACGGGTAAAGACATGAGACACCTGAGAGAAGAATTAGTAGGAGGAGGGATGCCGGAATCATCCAGGGTAGAATTAGATTAAAAAAGGAGGCCGAAGGGATTGGCCTTTTCAGTAGGAGTGTTAGCTACAGATCCATCAGATCGAATACGAGAAGGAAAGGAAGATTTACGAAAGTTGTTAGAGATTTTTTTGGCAAGAGGCCAGAAATTTTTATCAGTAGGAGAACCAAGGAAGTCAGCGCTTTCTTTTGGTGAAAGTGCGCTTGGCCTGTCGAAGTATATCCCTGTAACGATTCCGAGCTGAGTGAAAATTAGAAAGAGTGATAGGAGAAGAGGAGTTTTTCCACGCTCGATACGCACTGTCTCTCTCCCGAATGGCACGAGAGCAGGCACCATAAAACCATGGATTTTGGGGGAGAGAAAGATTTAGTTGAAGAAGTAGTGAACCTGCTCATCCCATCAGATATCACGCCCCCTCTTTCAGCAGACACCAAGCATCATCAACGTCAAAGCAGGATTCATTCCAAGAGTAATTGGCAAAAAAGCGACGCAATGCCCCCAATTAACCCGATCAAAGTACCAGAAAGTACGTTTAAATTTTATTTTATTTATTTATTTTTTGTTCTTTTGGGGTCATGTTCTACAAATAAAGTAAATTTCATTATAATCGGCCGGTGTAGATATACTTAATAAGATCATATATATATATATATATATATATATATATATATATATATATATATATATATATATATATATATATATATATATATATATATATATATATATAATATATATATATATATATATATATATATATATATATATATATACGGTACCGATCTATCTTTCTTTTCAATTCAATTAAAGGGATCATCAATTAAGTCCGGCAGCGCAGAAATGGTTTATTTGCGTTGTTCGTCCAAGCGCAAAGTAAAGTAGTCCCAAAAGAGAGAATTTCCGTTACGAAGGCGGAGGAATATCTTCATTTTGTTTTTAAAAAATATTTTTTTTAGATAAAAAAATTTATTCTAAAGAAAATAATAAATAAGTAAATAATAAATAAATAAATGAATAAATAAATAAGTAGTCCCAAAAGAGAGAATTTCCGTTACGAGGGCGGAGGAATTTCTACATTTTGTTTTTTTTTAATATTTTTTTTAATTTTTTTTTTTTTTTTTTTTTTTTTTTTAATTACAAAATAAAAATAATAAATATAAATAAAATAGAAAATAAATAAATAATTAATAAATTAAAGATAAAAGTATAAATTTAAATATGTAAATAAATATCTTTACTTTGTTTATAAATAAATTATTAATTAAAGTAAAAAAATAAAATATAAAGGATAAAAATATAAATAAATAAATGAATAAAAATTTTTTTTTTAATTTTTAATTTTTAGAAAAAAAATTATTTTCTGAAAAAAAAAATAAATAAAAAAAATTTAAAAATAAAATATTTAAATAAATTTAAAAAAAAAATTAATACATATAAATAAATATAAATCTATTTTATAAATAAGTAAGAATATAATAAATAAAAATAATAAGAAAATAATAAATAAATAAATAATAAAATTAATTTTAGGATTATTTTATTTTCTTCCCCCCCAAAAATTAATAAATGAATAAATAAAAATATAATAATAAATTAAAATATTTCAGCGCAATAAATAAATAAATAAAATTAATAAATAAAAACGAATATTTTAAATTAAATTTATATGTGAATGTCCTTTTTTATTGTTTAACTCTAAACCAACCCAAAAATAATTTTTTTTCCTTTCATTCTAGTTATTAGTCAGTCACTCTCACATTTTAGTTATATTTTTTGTTTTCATTCCGGTTTTTTTGATATACATGTTGACTGTGTATGTTATGTGTAACGGATATCATTTCATAATTTATAGATATTTCTTATTTTTTTGTTTTGTTTTTGTTTTTATTTTATTTGTCAGTTTTATAACTTAATAATTTTTGTGTTTTTTCAGTTCTTGAAAATGATTTCAGCAGAAATCGAAACGTTGAATATTGTAATACTAAAATATATAATAACTGTCGATATAACTTGTAACTATTAAACTAAATTTAAATGTTGCATCTTTGTTTTGTTCTACTGTTTTTACTTAAAATTAAGCTTAATAGAAGCACACCAATTTACAATATTATTATTATTTTATATTAGTTGTATTAATAAAATAATATATATATATATATATATATATATATTTTATTTATAAAAAAAAATTAATCGAAAATTTTTCAAAATTAAAATTTTGAACAGAAAAATTTAAAATTTTTTCCCAAATTTTTTAAAAAAAATTAAAAAAAATTTAAAAAAAAAAAAAAATTTTAAAAAAAAAAAAAAAAAAAAATTTTTAATTCAAATTTTTTACATTTTTTTAAAAATATTATTATTATTATTATTATTATTATTATTATTATTATTATTATTATTATTATTATTATTATTATTATTATTACAGATTATTTTACGTAATTTAACAAATCCCAATCAAAATAATTTCAAATATTTATCCTTTATTTCTAATTCAATAAATTTCTTTTAAATTTAAAATCTTAAAAACTTAAAAATTTTAAAATTTTCAAAAACTAAAAAAAAAAAATTAAAATCTCCGAAATTTTCAATGAAAACTTAATTAAAACGAAAGTATATATAGATTGCAATTAAATTTTAATTAAAATTATAATTTTAATCAAAGTAATGGTAAATTGAATAATTAAAGTAAATAGTTTGAAAATCATAGAAAAATTAAATTAGAATTTAAATAACAGAAACGAAGTGAACGAAATGAATAATGGAAATGACTAAATAAAATGAAAAAGGGAGATGACTAAAAATGAATAAGGGAAATGGTTAAATAAAATGAATAAGGAAAATGATTAAATAAAATAAATAATGGAAATAAAATGAATAAGGGAAATGACTAAATATAATGAATAATAGAAATGGTTTAAATAAAATGAATGAGCGAAATGACTAAATAAAAGGAATAAGGGAAATAACTAAATAAAATGAATATGGGAAATGACCAAATGAAATGAATAAATGAAATGAATGATGGAAATGACTAAAATTAATAAGGGAAATCACTAAATCAAATGAATAATGGAAATGACAATACAATGAATAATGGAAATGACTACATTTTAAATGAATAAGGGAAATGACTAAATAAAATGAATAAGGGAAAGGACTATATAAAATTAATAAGAGAAATGACTAAATAAAATTAATAAGGGAAATAAAATGAATAAGGAAAATTACAAAATAAAATGAATAAAGGAAATGACTAAATAAAATTAATAAGGGAAATAAAATGAATAAGGAAAATAACAAAATAAAATGAATAAAGGAAATGACTAAATAAAATTAATAATGGAAATAAAATAAAATACGGAAAATAACAAAATAAAATGAAAAATAAAGGAAATGACTAAATGAAATGAATAAGGAAAATAAGAAAACAAAATTAATAATGGAAATGACTAAATAAAATGAATAAGGGAAATGACTAAATAAATTTGAGTAAAGTAAAAAGCCAGCAAACTTTGTCAGCTACGGCTCCATCATTTGAAAAGTATATAAAAAAGCTTCGTATATATATATATATATATATATATATATATATATATATATATATATATATATATATATATATATATATATAATATATATATATATATATATATATATATATATATATATATATATATCGGTGAAGAGACTTTCTTATGTTTATCGTCTTTTCTCTAATGAAAATTTTACTGTGACTTTTTTTTTCCAAGTCCCAACGACTCGTTAGGAGTTTTTTGCAGTGCACCATTTTAAAACTACAAGGCTTTGACTTTGGTCTTATTTCTAAGTTTTCAGGCTCCGGCTATATCATTTTATAATTGCATAAACTTGGCTCCACCCCTAACCGTACAACTACATGTCATACAATACAAAAATTGTCCCAACGAAATCGTTGGTACAAGTGGCAAAAATGTCACAGTAATAATTTCCATAGAGAAAAGACATGTTAAGCATAAGAAAGTCTCTTCACCGATTTATTTTCTAATGAGAAAATAATTGAAAAAAATTTGTTGCGACATTTTTGCCACTTGTCCCAACGATTCGTTAGGACAGTTTCTTCATTGTAAAAAAAATGAATCAGAAAATTGAAACAACGGAGAATTAAAATAAGAAACGAAAGAAAACGAATAAAAAGTTTTAACGAAATGTAAAAAAATATTTTAAAAATAAAAAAATGTAAAAGAAATGCACAAATGTAAAAAAATGTAAAAGGAATTCAAAAATGTAAAAGAAATGCAAAAATTTTTTTAAAAATGTAAAAGAAATCTACAAATGTAAAAAACATAAAAGAAATCTAAAAAATGTAAAAGGAATTCAAAAATGCAAAAGGATTGCAAAACATAAAAAAATTGTAAAAGAAATGCAGAAATATAAAAAATGTAAAAGAGATGCAAAAAATGTAAAAGGAATGCAAATTAAGAAGTTTAAAGAAAAAGATACAAATGAAAACTGTGAAGTAAGAAATGTCGAAAAAAAGGTATACAAAAGGAAAAGATGTAATGCAATTAAAAATTTTTAACAATAAATTAAAAAAAATGCTAGAAATGAAAAAGTTTATTAAATGCAAATGAAAAAAAAGGTTAAGAAAGAAATTATAATAAATGTTAGGAAAGAAATTCAAATGAAAAAAGGTTAAAAAAGAAATTCAAATAAATGTTAGGAAAAAAATTCAAATGAAAAAGGTTAAAAAAGAAATTCAAATAAATGTTAGGAAAGAAATTCAAATAAAAAAAGGTTAAAAAAGAATTTCAAATAAATGTTAGGAAAGAAATGCAAAGGAAATAATGTAAAGGAGAGAAATATTTAAGTTAAGTATAAAGGATAAATAAACTCTCACACACTGTTGCATCAGCATCCGCAGGCAGACATCCGATTCACTACCGCATCCGCAGGCAGACATCCGATTCACGACCGCATCCGCAGGCAGACATCTGATTCACGACCCCATCCGCAGGCAGACATCCGATTCATCACCGCATCCGCAGGCAGAGATCTGATTGACGACCAAAATCTGCATTCACGTCCGCAGTCAAACATTCGATTCAGCCAAGTATATGGATTAAAATCCGATGTTAAAAATTTGCACTATTTATTCTTATGTTGCATCCGCATCCGTATCCGACAACATGTTAAAAGCTTAAATCCGATACGTTGTTAACACACACACACACACAAATTGCTGCACAAAACACTTCACACCAAAAAATGCTGACATAAGCAAACAAAGTACTGTATATATAAACACATTATTATTTGTCGTTTACCGTTGCTCAAACGGTAAAGTGATTGACTCACGTGCTTGAGGGCGCCAGTTCGATCCCACTTCGGGATCCTAGGTATATACTACCTAGAAAAGTTCCTCTCCTCGAATAGGGCAATGCCCGTGAGATGTGAACTTTTTATTTAAAAAAAAAAAAAAAAAAAAAAAAACATACACAAGTTACATAGCAATCGTTGGGACAAGTTTATGCATACTTACACAAAACACAAACACTTACATTATAACCACTCACAGAAAGACAAACATAGTGCCCACACAAACACACATCCACACACAAAAAAAACAAATAAAACATACACAAAACCCAACCCTAAAAAAAAAATACATATAAACAAATAAACCTCCCCCCCGACACACACACAAACAAACATACACATCCAAAGAGAAATTAGCAAACGAACAAACAAATGCATAAACAAAAAACAAGCAAACACACAAAGATCATACACAAACAAATGCACATACAAAAACAAGCAAACAAACACAAACTCACATACACAAACAAACAAAAAAAAATCACATACACAAACAAATGCACTCATTCTATTGATTAAAATTATGCTTAAATTTTGAAAGCGAAATTTTAATTTAAATTTAAAACTGAAATAAAAATAAATAAAAAATGTAAAAAAAAAAAAAATTATAATTTGGAAATTTAATTTTCTTTATTGATTTTATTCCTCGAAATTTATTTGTAATTATGTTAAGTGATTTCGAATTTAATTATTGGTAAATTATTATTATTATTATTATTATTATTATTATTATTATTATTATTATTATTATTATTATTATTATTATTATTATTATTATTATTATTATTATTATTATTATTATTATTATTATTATTATTATTATTATTATTATTATTATTATTATTTATTGTTACATATTATTATTATTCTTATTCTCATTATTATTATTACATACTTTTCTTGATTAATATTATTGTTACATATTATTATCATTATTTTTAATATTATTATTATTATTATTATTATTATTATTATTATTATTACTTATTATTATTATTATTATTATTATTATTATTATTATTATTATTATTATTATTATTATTATTATTATTATATACTTTTCCTTATTATTATTATTATTATTATTATTATTATTATTATTATTATTATTATTATTATTTATTGTTACATGTATTATTATTTTTAATGTTTTTAATAATATTATTATTATCATTATTAATAATTCAATGGTTAATGTAATAGTAAATATTATTATATATTCTTACATGGTCTATGCCATATTTTTATTTAGTTCATATTACATAGTTCAAATTTTAAATACAACCATGGCTCAAACAGCAGAGCAATCTTCTTGTGTGATGAGAGTTTCGAGTTCGATCCCTTAAGGGGATCCTTTGAAGTAATATCCTAAAGAACCTCCTAGAATCGTTGGGACAGGTAGCTAAAATGTCTAAAAAAAAAATTTCAGTTATTTTCTTTTTAGAAAATAAATCGGTGAAGCGACTTTCTTATGCTTAATATGTCTTTTTTTTTTGTTTTGAAATTTGACTAACATTTTTGCCATTTGTCCCAACGATTCGTTAGGACAATTTATAGCAGTGTAGATTTGGGGAAAATTCAATGTAGTTAAAATTTGTTTAGTCAGGTTGTGATATTTTACTCAAAATAAACAGGCAGTAGCCATGGAAGAGACAAAATTGCGCGCCAGTCGTACTGGAGCGTATATATATATATATATATATATATATATATATATATATATATATATATATATATATATATATATATATATATATATATATATATATATATATATATATATATATATATATATATATATATATATATCATTTGGTGGGTAAAGGCCATAGGCCTACCTATTTCTACCAGAGTTGGGGAAATGTCAGAAATCTGGTCGCTAATCACGGCGTTTGAAAGTGTGTAAGTCAAAAGAAGTTGGGAAAACAGATAAAGGGAGTGTGCTTCAGATTTTACCAATAGAGTATATGTAAGATTGAGCATAGCGGTTAAGTCTGGGGTCAGAGAGTTCGACAGGGAAAGGGTGAGACTGTGTAGAAAGTCGAGTTGCACGAGCCCTTCTCAATGGAGGAGGTATACGAAGTTAGAGTTCAGGAGGACGGTGTCCGTTGTAATAGCGATAGTATAGAGAGAGTGACGCAACAATTCGACGGGCAGAAAGAGATTGGAGAGAGTTAGTAAGAGCAGGAGAATTGATGAGACGAAAAGCCCTAGACTCCAAATTTTCGAAAAGAGCTGTATGAGTGGAACCACCCCAGATGTGTGAGACGTACTCCATACAGGGGCGAACATCACCCCTATAAAGAGCAACCAATTAGGGTGGCGAAAAAAACACGAAGAAGCTTCGGAACACCCAACCTCTTAGAAGCTTGTTTAGAAAGAGAAGTAATCTGATCTTTCCAAGAATATATATATATATATATATATATATATATATATATATATATATATATATATATATATATATATATATATATATATATATATATATATATATATATATATATATATATATATATATATATATGTGTGTGTGTGTGTGTGTGTGTGTGTGTGTGTGTGTGTGTGTGACAGCTTAAGGAAGAAGCAAGAACCTTAAAGAGCATTAAATCTTCAAGAGTATGGTCTCTTTCGTCATTATTATTATTATTATTATTTTTATTTATTTTTTTTTTTTTTTTTTTTTTTTATAAAGAGCAATAAAATTTAAATAATGTTAAAAGGAATTTAAAATTAAAAATTATGGAGCATCAATTAAAATAATTTCAAATTTAAATTAAAATTTTTTTTTTAAAAATAAATTTAATTATATTAAATGTAAATTAGATATGTTTTAATTAAGTGTTACGTTTTGTTCTTTTGTCTTAACACGTTTAACATGTTTCATAACACGTTTTATGAATGTTGTAACACGTTATGAATTTTATAACACGTCATAACACGTTTCATGAATGTCTAACACGTTTTAGGAATTTCATAACACGTTTAACATGTTTCACAGCAAGTTTTTTATGAATGCTGTAACACGTTATAAATTCTCATAACGTTTTATAAATTTTATAACACGTTTCATGAATTCTATAACACGGCATAACACGTTTAATGAATGCTCTTAACACATTATGAATTTTATAACACGTTTCACGAGTTTCATAACACGTAATCAATATAATAATAATAATAATAATAATATTAATAATAATAATAATAATAAGTTTGAAAATTGAAAATAAAAAAAAAAAAAAAAAAAAAAAAAATAATATATATATATATATATATATATATATATATATATATATATATATATATATATATATATATATATATATATATATATATATATATATATATATATATATATATATATATATATATATATATATATTATATTTAATTATAAATTGTTAATTTTAAAGTTTTATATGTGTGTAACAAAAAAAAAAAAAAAAAAAAAAAAAAAAAAAAAAATTAAAAAATTAAAAAAATTTTTTACAAAAAAATATATAAAAATAATTTTAGTATAGAAGAATTATCAAAATTGAATTCTGGTTTTATTGTATTGATATATAAGCTTTAATGGTTTTATTGTATTGATGTATAAGCTTTAATTAATGGTTTTATTGTATTGATGTATAAGCTCTAATGATTTTATTGTATTGATGTATAAGCTTTAATGGTTTTATTGTATTGATGTATAAGCTTTAATGGTTTTATTGTATTGGTGTATAACCATTTCTAATAATATTTCTGTCAAGAGGAAATGATATTGTAATAATTATTTTAAAACTTTCCTTGTGCTATTGGGTGATTATGAACTTGCTAATGATGTCTATACACTACAAAAATTGTCCTGACGAATCGTTGGGACAAGTGGCAAAAAATGTCACAGTAAAAATTTTCAATATAGAAAAGACATATTAAGCATAAGAAAGTCGCTTCACCGATTTATTTTGTAATAAGAAAATAAGTGAAAAAAATTTGTTGTGACATTTTTCGCTACTTGTCCCAACGATTTGTTAGGACAATTTTTGCAGTGTACTTCGGAGTGTTCGTGTGATGTAAGTGATCGGTTAGTTTTGTAAGAAATACCAAAGTGTTTAGAAACATTTCAGTTGAAGTTCCGTGCCAGTTCAGACTCAGATTACAAATCCTAAGTATTACGAAACAAAAAATCTACTTAAAAACTCCATTTATTGGTATTAACATCACAAAACTTATAAAGTAACTTATATCGTTCCCGGACCAGTGTTTTTGTCTTTTTGAATAATATCAAAATTTCCAACTTTTTTTTTCAGACTCAAAGATCTTATCCTACAGTTTTCATCAAGATTTTCAGTTATTTACAAATTTGTGTGTGCGAATTGTTAAGTTTGCAATGTAGAGCAAACTGGTCTGCGACTTCAACAAAGTTTCTAAACACTTGGGTATTTTTTACAGAACTAACCGACCACTTACATTATCAGAACACTCAGAAGTAGGGTCTAAAGAGGGTAGAGGTTAGGGGTCTAAGATTTAAAAGGCAAGGGGCTATAGAACCTGGAAGTAAAAGTTATAAAAAGGCTAGAAGCAAGGAGCTATTCATGGATTAAGTAAGGCTTTAGTGAAGAAGGGGGCTATTAGCCTTGGGACTAGGAACTAAAAGAGTTAGAACTAGGGTCTAGTGAGTTGAGTTAGAAAGGTAAGAGACTAAGGTCGTTGGGATGCGGATTAAAAGGGATAGAGGCAAGGGACTAAACCACTGGGGTCTAGGATGGTGTCAAAGGAATCCCCTACCTACTGTCTATCAGCAGCTGTTAGTTCATATATATATATATATATATATATATATATATATATATATATATATATATATATATATATATATATATATATATATATATATATATATATATATATATATATATATATATATAATATGAAGCGAATATTATTTTGTAATTTTTTTCAAGAGTTTTTGCAGTTATGTGTATAAAAAAAATTGCTGCATTATTTTGTGTATATCCATTATTTTTATTTGCCTTTTTTTTATTATTATTTGTATTTATTTTATCATAATTATTATAATTTTTTTCTTCCTTTTAGGGGAAAAAGTTCTGGATATTAATTTCGCTTCTGTACGTTATATATATATATATATATATATATATATATATATATATATATATATATATATATATATATATATATATATATATATATATATATATATATATATATATCATCTGAATTTAAGTCCCACACACGATCCTCTGAGGAAATTTCTTGTCACTCGGGGGTCACCATTTTTCATCATATTTTTATTTTAAACTTTTCCTTACCTCTGACTTAACTGCTATATTCATAAACTTCTTGTTTCTTGGCACATCGGAACTTGATTTGGATAACTCTCAATTTCAATTACTCCGGTGTTTTATATGCTGTACTCAGCTCTCTTCAGAAATTGCATAAAAATGGATATTTAAAAAAAAAAAAAATCGAGAAAAAAACTTTTTTCATTCTCTCTCTCTCTCTCTCTCTCTCTCTCTCTCTCTCTCTCTCTCTCTCTCTCTCTCTCTCTCTCTCTCTCTCATAACTATCAATCTAACATTTACATCTTCCACCCATCCCCTCCATTCAATCACTATGATATTCTCGAATTTTTTATTTTTTATTTTTTTTTAAATTTTTTTAGTGAATTGCCTAACAATTAACCCTTTCTATTACCTCCCCCAATTTTGCTAAAATTGTTACTATTATATTTATTTTATTTTGTTATATATATATATATATATATATATTATATATATATATATATATATATATATATATATATATATATATATATATATATATATATATATATATATATATATATATATATATATATATATATATATATTCTGCTCTTCCAATACGTGATCAACCGAAAGTGTGAGATCTACCATTCTAGAGCATTCATCTACCATTCGTTCCGTAGAAATAATAATATAAAAATAACTTTCATAGGTTTATTTAATAAAAAAAAATCAACATTAAAATAACGATTAGTCAATGCCTTTTTTTTAAAGGACTAAAAACCCAAGGGCTATCTATTAATTTTTATCTGGAAATGTATTTTTTTTTTTTTTTTTTTTTTTTTTTTTTTTTTTTTTTTTTTTTTTTTTTTTTTTTTTTTTTTTTTTTTTTTTTTTTTTTTTTTTTTTTTATTTTTTTCCATAGGAAATGGGATATATTTATTAATTTATGCGCATATTATATTAACAGTAAGATATGGTTAGGTGCTGTAAGAGCCAGCATTCGACCGGTTAGGCCTATTCGCTGGTCGTATTCGTACATTTACCCTTCAAGTCCAGGTTAGGATTAGTCATACTAGTTTGTTAGGTCTTAAAAATTGTTCAATCTAACAAACTAGTTCGATTTAACCTAACCTGGACTTTAAGGGTAAATCTATGCTAACGTTTAGCAGATAGGGGGTCTTATTTAGTTTATCTACACTGGGCGATATTTTTTATAGCCAACTTTTCCGTATGCTCTTTTTTTTCTGCTCTTTTTGGCAAAGATAATTATGTAGCATTTGCCAATTTTTTATTTTATAAAGTAATTTTTACAATTTTTTTTATAATGTAAACTTTATTTTAAAAATAAAAATAAAAAGTACATAAAAAAATAATTAGGGAGTTCAAATATTTTAGATATAAATATCTTTAATATAAATAATTGTTTTTTTTTTTTTACGTGTACGATAACATGCAGTGAAGAACCACCTTTTTTTTTTTTAAATTGTAGACTAAGTATTCTATTTTTCCAGTCGTTTTGTTTTTTCAAATGTATCAGGCTAGGTTTGTTTTGCTTACGTTAAGGTTTTGTTTGCTTTCGTTAGATTAAGTTAGGTTTGGTTACGTAATTTTTTATTTAATTTTGATAGGTTAGATTAGGTTTTTTTTTTTTAATATGCTATTCTTGATAGAACATATAAAACATTAATCGAATGTATATATATATATAAAAAAAAAAATATTAATAAGCGAACAACAATAATTAATGACTGCTTTGCTTCCTATAAACACATTAAAAATATTGAAGGGTTTAACTTCAAACATGAAACTGTTTAATTCAATATTTTTTCATTAAAAGACACATTTGTTTAATTAAAAAAATTAAAAATAATAATAAAAATTAATTTTAAAAAAATTTATTAATTTTCTTATTTATTATTGGTAATATATTATATATATATATATATATATATATATATATATATATATATATATATATATATATATATATATATATATATATATATATATATATATATATATATATATATATATATATATATATATATATATATATATATATATATATATATATATATATATATATATATATATATATATATATATATATATATATAATATTATTTTGCTTCACACCCACAATCGTACGTTTGGATGCTTCACAACTTTCAGAATTTTTTCATTACCGACATTTACGAAATATAATAGGTATGTTAAAAACGATAACATTTTTGGGATCGTTGAAGAGTTTTGATTAGGAAAAATTAGGAATTAAAAAAAAAAAAAAAACATTAATTTTAATAACTACGTAATTTATGGTTTTTTAAAGTGATGGACATTGTACGTCTGGCAGCGTCTTTTTATGAGTCAAATCATAATCATTAGGCTGTGGTCAAATTCCGAGATTTGCTACTATGGGCTATGCTCAGGATTTTTTGTTACTTTTTTTTCAATTTTTAAAACTCAATAACTTTCTTCACTTTCGCTTCTCGACATTTTAAATATTATTTTCGTTCTTTTTTGGATCATGTTCTACAAATAAGGAAAATTTCGTTACAGTCGGCTGGTGTAGATATACTAAATAAGATCCCAAATAGGCATAATCTGGCGAATGGTTTTTCGCTCAGTGTCTAAATAAAAAAAATAAAAAAATATTTATTAATATATTATATATATATATATATATATATATATATATATATATATATATATATATATATATATATATATATATATATATATATATATATATATATATATATATATATATATATATATATATATATATATATATATATATATATATATATATATATATATATATATATATATATATATATATATATAATATATATATATATATATATATATATATATATATATATATATATATATATATATATATATATATATATATATATATATATATATATATATATATATATATATATATATATATATATATATATATATATATATATATATATATATATATATATATATATATATATATATATATATATATATATATATATATATAGGTCAGAGTTTACATTTGCAACCACCCATAACTAAAAAACTACTACCTGTACATTAAAAAGGATTATATTTTTGAAATCCTTGGGTAATTTGCAGTAAGAAAACTATATTAAAATGTAAAAAAAATTAAATAAAAAAAATTATATATATAAAAATGTACAGTCGTGAACAGAAGTTCGTTCCTATTAAGCTGGAAATAAATATTTTTATAAAATAGAGATCATCTCAGGTTCAGCCAGTCACAGTTCAATTAAGCCCCTCTCAATGTTTTTATTCTCTTTTTATTCAAAATAGAGCTTTTATGAAATGATCTCCATTTTATATAAATATTTATTTCCAGCTTAATAGGAACGAACTTCTGTTCACGACTGTACAACTTGAAAATTAAAATGTAAGGAGTGTAAAAAAATCATATTAGTGAGTTTCATGAGACGAGTTGGTAAGGGTGTTGCTAAGCGACGAACTGAAAATTTAATTTTGGTGCCATACCGATCATTTGTCTACTGGGGGCTCTGCCCCCGTACCCCCGACCCGTGAGTGATGATGATATTGTCGACTCCTTTTCCTGTCGACGATTTCGGGTATTTTCCATGTTTTCCAATTTCAAAAAAATTAAAAAAAAACTGACATTGCCTGACGTACAATTCTTGAGAGGCTTATAAAAAAGTAAAATTTACTTATGTAAAAAAATTTATTATAAGAATTTATTTTTTATTTCCCACTTTCTTACCTAAAATTCGACAAGGATTTCAAAAATATAATTATTTTTAACGTACGATTAGTAATTTTTGAGTTATGGGTGGATGCTAATATATATATATATATATAT
>SEYY01023162.1:40000-42500 GCA_009176605.1 Armadillidium nasatum | reverse complement strand
ATGAGTGAGAGAGTGGGAGAGATAGAGAGAATGAGCGAGAGAGAGAGAGAGAGAGAGAGATAGTGAGAATAAATACGAGAGGGTGAGAGAGATAAAAAGAATAAGTGAAATAGAGAGAGAGAGAGATAACAAGGATGAGTGAAAGAGAGAGAGAGTAAGAGAGATATAAGAGAATGAGCGAGAGAGATAGTGAGAATAAATGCATGAGAGAGTGATAGAAAGAAAAAGTGAAATAGAGAGAGAGAGAGCAAAGTATATGTATTTGTTTTTGTTTTTGTTTTTGTTTGTGTGACTGGCGAATAAATTTGATTCTATTTAGGTATTGCTTTTCGAATCTAATGCGTCTCCCGGGAACGAACTTGGGCGATATTTTGGGCTACTTTATAAAGGAAAAATAGCGGAATAAAACGCCAATGCGTCTTGTTATTGTCAATTTTGTAGCCTTTATAAATCGCTTTTAAGCTTGATCTACGTGTCGCTAACTTCGAGTTTTGTTTATTTGTTTGTTTGTTTGTTTTTTTTTTGTTTGTTTGTTTGTTCGTTCGTTTATTTGTTTGTTTGTCTGTTTGTTTATTATTTGTTTGTCTGTTTATTTGTTTATTTGTTTGTTTGTTTATTTATTTGTTTGTTTGTTTGTCCATTCAAACATTTCAATTCCTTTTCCATTTCTTGGCAGAATTAGTTTATTTATTTAGTTTATTTTTTACTTTATTTTATTTATTTATCTATTTTATTTTATTTATTTATTTAATAAATTTTTATTTATTTATTTATTTATTTTATTTGTTTTAATTTCTTTATTTTTTATTTGTTTATTTTATTTATTTACTTTTTATTTTATTTTATTTATTTACTTATTTATTTATTTATTTTATTTGTTTTGTTTAATTAATTATTTAATTAAATTTTATTTTATTTAATTTAGTTTTTATTTATTTAATATATTTAATTTATTTATTTATTATTTTTTAATTTATTTATTTATATATTTAATTTATGCTACTTATTTAATTTATTAATTTTTATAAATTTATTAATTTAATTTATTCACTTATTAATTAATTTATTTATTTAATTTATTTATATTATTTACAAATTTATTTATTTACTTATTAATTTGTTTTTTAATTTATTTTATTTTATTTATTTTATTTAATTTTATTTGATTTATTTATTTCTACAGATAAATTTGAAAATAAGGAATCAGTTATAATTAAAAATAAAAACTCGAGCAGGGAAACATTCTAAAAGTTTCGAGGAAGCCATAATAAAATAATAATAATAATAATAATAATAATGATAATAATAATAATAATAATAATAATAATAATAATAATAATAATAATAATAATAATAAATTAATCCGTTTGGGAGATCGAACCAGCAGTTTAGCACCTGAGTCAACCACTCTACCGTTATGACTCGGCAGCAGCTCACTCCAAGTAATAATAATAATAATAATAATAATAATAATAAATGCTTTCCAATTAGTAGTAAAATTTCGAGAAACTTGTATTTTCGATGTTATTGTAGCGTACAATATTGCGTCTAGTAGTATAGGTAGAGTTTCTGAGGAATTGAGACATTGAAAACCACCAATTTTAACGGTTTAGAATCAAAATTCCGAGAAAGGTCAGAGAGATAAGTAGAGTTTCAGATGTTGCAATCGCGTGGAAGATTGAGTCTAGTAAATAGGTTTTTGAAAGAAAAAGTTTTGAGAATCAAAATTTCGAGGAAGTTCAGAGAGATTTGAAGTACAATCGTTGAAAACCTAGTAATAGGTTAAAAATTGAGTTTTTGAAGTATTGAAAACCAGTTTTAATGGTCCAGAATCAAAATTTCGAGGAAGTTCAGAGAGATCAATAATGTTTCGGATGTTACAATCGTGTGTCAGATTGAACCTAGTAAATAGGTGAAAGAAATTGAGTTTTTGAAGTATTGAAAACTAGTTTTATATTCTCCCAGAATTAAAATTTTTTAACACTTGTAATTTTTGCATCAGTAATTTATTCGAAAGCAAATAAAATAGTTTGACTATCTCTCAAGTTGCGTGACTTTGCCCAATTATCCTTCATCATCGGATAAAAGATAACATAGGGGTAGTATATCATTATTGTCATACATTGTAGATACCCTGTAGTTATTAGTATACATTATAGATACCCTAAAATCTTATAGACATGATAATCATCAATGCCATCATCGTCCTAGTCATTATTATCATAATCTTTATTTATTATGAATATCATCATTATTATTCGTACTCTTATTATCATTATAATTAATGAAGTCATCACTATAACCGTCATTATCCTCATCATAATAATCATCGCGATAATTATATCATCATTATTATCATCTTTATCATTATAATCATTAATTATCATCATTATTATCTTTATGATCATAATCATTATTATCTTCATCATCATAATCATTATCATCATAATTATCATTATTATCATAATCAACATTTATTCATTATTATATAATCATCATT
>SEYY01023162.1:30000-32500 GCA_009176605.1 Armadillidium nasatum | reverse complement strand
GTTGGAGAGAGTATAGGAGCAATTGAGCATGGAAGTGTGACTGAGTTGAGAGAGAGAATAGGAACATCTGAGCATGGAAGTGTGACTGATGGAATGTGACATGGAGTGTGACTGAGTTGAATAGGAACATCTGACATGGAGTTGAGAGAGAGAATAGGAACATCTGAGCATGGAAGTGTGACTGAGTTGGAGAGAGTATAGGAGCAATTGAGCATGGAAGTGTGACTGAGTTGAGAGAGAGAATAGGAACATCTGAGAATGGAAGTGTGACTGAGTTGGAGAAAATAGGAAAAACTGAGTGTGGAAGTGTGACTGAGTTGGAGAGAGAATAGGAGCAGCTGAGCATGGAAGTGTGACTGAGTTGGAGAGAGAATAGGAATGCAGCTGAGTTGAGAGAAAATAGGAAAAACATGGAAGTGTGACTGAGTTGGAGAGAAGAATAGGAACATCTGAGCATGGAAGTGTGACTGAGTTGGAGAAAGAATAGGAGCATTTGAGCATGAAAGTGTGACTGAGTTAAAGAGAATACAAGAAATTGAGCATGGAAGTGTGACTGAGTTGGAGAGAAGAATAAGAACAACTGAGCATGGAAGTGTGACTGAGTTGGAGAGAAAATAAGAACAACTGAGCATGGAAGTGTGACTGAGTTGGAGAGAAGAATAGGAACAACTGAGCATGGAAGTGTGACTGAGTTGGAGAAAGAATAGGAGCATTTGAGCATGGAAGTGTGACCGAGTTGAGAGAGAGAATAGGAACACCTGAGCATGGAAGTGTGACTGCGTTCGAGAGAGAATAGGAGCAACTGAGGAAAAAATTGTGACTGAGTTTGAGAAAGAATATAAGAAAATGAGGATGGAAGTGTGACTGATTTTTGCATTTAATACATAGATAGGTTCTATGTTGCTCCTCCCACTAATAATGAGAAAATATTAAAAATACAAACATTAAAAAATATTATTATTATTATTATTATTATTATTATTATTATTATTATTATTATTATTATTATTATTATTATTATTATTATTATTATTATTAATTAGTCTAACTCTCATTCCTTCCTTAAAAAAAAAAGATTCAATAGTTCATTATAGGTTTCAGATGAATGGGGGGGGGAGACTCTTATTTACCTTATTCTCCCCCCTTTTCCGGGAGGGGGGGATTCCTACTTAACTAATTCTTAATTCTCTCTTCTCCCCCCCCTCTTTTCTTATTTTTTAAAAAATTCAAATCTTATTCCCCTTACCTCCTCCCCCATAAGACTAATTAATTCTCCACTCAAAACCCACTCTCCCCCTAACCCCCTCTCACTCTCCCTCCTCCCCCCTCCCCCTTAAGTAAAAGGAATCTCAGAAAGTTAAAAGAAGAAATTTACATTTTCGGTAATTAATTACAAGCCTCGCTATAAAAAGGTATATATATATATATATATAATATATATATATATATATATATATATATATATATATATATATATATATATATATATATATATATATATATATATATATATATATATATATATATATATATATATATATATATATATATATATATATATATATATATATATATATATATAATGGTTTTCTTTGTTCGAAAATTGGTTTAACTACAAAAGGCTTTTTTTTTTAGAATGTTAGGCTCAGGTATGGTTAGGTTAGGTATTTTAAGAACCATAATCTCTCTTTTTTAGGATATTTCAAGATAAATTCATATTGGTTCGTTTAACTCGAAAAAAAATCTCGAAGCAAATGGCTTTGGGTGGGTACCTAAGGTTTTCGAGATGGGGAAAAAGACACCTGAAACCAACCTGAACTATACCTAACATGGTAATGAAAAATAGTTAACCAGAACTGAACATAACATGATTCTGGAAAACGGCCAATTAAAATAAAACCTAACATAACAATGAAAACAACTAACCAGAAGTAAACCAAATATAGTATTTAAAAAGAAACAACCAGATATATAACTATAATAGTAATAAAGAAAACCAACCAGAACTAAACCTAACATAGTAATGAAAAACAACCAAACAGATTTAAACAACTAAGCCTAACAATAATGGAAAACAGTCAATGAGAACTAACCCTAACATAATAATAAAACAGCCAACCAGAACTAGACCTAACAAAAATAAAACAGCCATCAAGAACTAGACCTATCATAATAATATGATAGACAACCAAAACTAGACCTAACATGATAATAAAACAGCCAACCAGATCTAGGCCTAACATAATAACGGAAAACGGTCAATAAGAACTAAACCTAACATAATGATAAAGCAGCCAACCAGAACTAGACGTAACTTAATAAAACAGACAATCAGAATTAGACCTAACAAATAGGCCAACCAGAACTAGGCCTAACATGTCACAAAATAGTTGGAATGGTAAAAATTATAATAAAAACAAAACAAATCTACGGTAATTAGATCGACTTTTTTATTTAAACACTATTATTATTATTATTATTATTATTATTATTATTATTA
>SEYY01023162.1:22500-25000 GCA_009176605.1 Armadillidium nasatum | reverse complement strand
TATTAGTAGCAGTAGTAGGATAATAATAATAATAATAATATTAATAATAATAATTAATAATAATAGACTGGCACAAACGGTAGAGTGCTTAAAGGCGCTGGTTCGATTCCACTCGAAGATCCTAGGTATATACTATTTGGAAATGTTCCTCTCCTCGAATGGGGCAATGCCCGTGAGATGCGAACTTTGAAATAGAACGTACGTAAGTACACTAATTTGTTATTATTACTATAATACTTCTAATTACACATAAATACATACTGTATATATATATATATATATATATATATATATATATATATATATATATATATATATATATATATATATATATATATATATATATATATATATATATATATATATGCAATTATTTTACATGATTAAATGATCTGCGAAAGATTGTTCATAATTGTGTTGATTTTTTGTATTTGTTTTGTTAATTCTTTTTTTACATTGTATTAGACAATTAAATTTCCCCTTCTCTCTCTCTCTCTCTCTCTCTCTCTCTCTCTCTCTCTCTCTCTCTCTCTCTCTCTCTCTCTCTCTCTCTCTCTCTGTATGTCTGTCTATCTGTCTGTCTGTCTCTCTCTCTCGAATTCTTCCCGTTACTAACGTCTTGTTTTTGCTTCTATATTACTATGTCTTACTGATAATTTATTTGATTCTTCTCTCTCTCTCTCTCTCTCTCTCTCTCTCTCTCTCTCTCTCTCTCTCTCTCTCTCTCTGTCTGTCTTTCTGTATGTCTGTCTATCTGTCTCTCTCTCTCTCTCTCTCTCGAATTCTTCCCGTTACTAACGTCTTGTTTTTGCTTCTATATTACTATGTCTTACTGATAATTTATTTGATTCTTCTCTCTCTCTCTCTCTCTCTCTCTCTCTCTCTCTCTCTCTCTCTCTCTCTCTCTCTCTCTCTCTCTCTCTCTCCCTCTTTCTCTCTCTCTCATTTTATGTATGTATCCCTCTTTCTCTCACTCACTCTCTCTTTCGAATTCTTTCCCTTATCAATTTGTCTTTATTTGCTTTTTTATGCATCTATCTCTCTTACTGGTTTCTCTTCTTTAATCCTTTCCCTCTCTCTATCTATCTCTTATATGCATGTATGTGCATTTGCGCTCGCGCGTAAGTTCAATCTCTTTTCCCTACGTTAAACAAACTGATTTAATTCCAAAGACTGAAGCTTCCTATTATTGAAATTTGTTCCCTTGTTAAAGCCAAAGATCAGGGGTCGGTCATTTCTAGTCGAGTTATTTCGATTTCTGGTCATTTAGGGTCGCATTCCGGGTCAGTTCATATTACCATTGGGGTCATTTTTGGTTTTCATTTTTGGTTATTATTTAAAGTTAAAATATCACGTTATTTTTTGGTTATCATTCCGGGTTATTTAAAACTATCATTCCACATTGGTCAGAATTCAGGCTTATTTAGGATTATCATTCCAGGTTATTTTGGGTCATCAGTCCGGTGATAAATTGGGTCATCAGTAGGGATAATTTCAAGTTATTTTGGGTTTTAATTACTGGTTATTTTTATATCTTTTTGGGTTATCATTCCGATATATTTCAGGGCATTATTCAGGGTTATCTTGGATTATCATTCCAGGCTATTTTGGGCCATCAATCTGGGAGGTATTGAGCATTCATTCGTTCAGGGTGATTTCAAGTTATAATTCTTGGTAATTTTAGGTTAGAACTAATAGTTATTTGGGTTATCATTCCGATATATTTTGGGGCATTATTCAGGGTCATCATTCCAGGCTATTTTGGGCCCTCAATCTGGGAGATATTTGGTATTTATTCAGGGTGATTTCAAGTTATAATTCTTGGTAATTTTAGGTTAGAACTAATGGTTATTTTGGGTTATTATTTCAGTATCATTTCTAGTCATTATTTCGGGGCATAATTCCATGTGATACTAGGTTATTATTCCAAGTCATTTCAAATTATCATTGCAGGGCAATTCGGGTCACCATCCTGTATTATTTCAAATTAATTCTGATCAATTACATCTATTAATAGGAAGATAGAAATTTTGAAAGGTGTTGCAGCCCAAGTTATTTATATTAAACTATATTTTCATTTTTTCATTACTTATGACAAATATGTTCGGGTGGGGGTAGGGGGTGTGGAGTGTTATTACATCAAGAAGCATAGCATTATTGAGATAGTAGTTTTCATTTAAATTTTTTTAATAATTTTTTTTATTGCTTTTTTTTCTTTTTATTTATCTATTTGTTTATTTATTTATTGCAACTTTAATATTTTTTCCTTTTCAATTCTGTCGAACATTAAAATATAATAAAATGTTTGAAGCTAGATAAAAATTTTGCTTCACTAATAATAATAATAAAAATAAAAATAATAATTAACAATAATAATTTAACTACTAATGATAATACTACTACTACTATCAATATTAATACTAGTACTACTACTATCAGAATTAAGGTCAGACTTCAGTTTGAGCTAGCTACATAACTAAAAAAGTACTTAACGTACGTA
>SEYY01023162.1:7500-12500 GCA_009176605.1 Armadillidium nasatum | reverse complement strand
AACAAATAAAATAAAATATAAATAAAAAAATAAATATAAATAAATAAATAAATCTGTAAATAAAAATAAATAAAAATAAATAAAACTTAATAAAAATAAAAATAAAAATTATAATAAAAAAAAATAAAAAAATATATAAATAAATAAATAAATAAAATGAAAATAAAAAAAAAATAAATAAAATATAAATAAATAAATAAAATATAAATAAAAATTAAATAAATAAATAAAAATAAATTTTTTTTTTTTTTTTTAATAAAAAAATAAAATATAAATAAATAAATAAAATATAAATTAAATAAAAAAAATAAATAAATAAATAAAAATAAATATTAACTAAAAATAAATAAATAAATAAATATATATAAAAAATATAAATAAAAATAAATAAATAAATAAGTAAATAAAAGTGATGGAAGAAAAGCGAAAAAGTAATAAATGCAATTTGCAAAACGGTGAATGAATTATTTTTATTTTTCACAAAATTTTATTTTTGAAAAATGTTTTTCCGAAAAAAAAAATCAAAAAAGAAAATTTAGTTTTTTTTTTTTTTTTTTATTTTTCTTAATTTTTAAGAAAAAAAAAAAAAAAAAAAAAAAAAAAAACAAAAACCATGAAGCGTGGATTCAGATTTTATTTTCTTCCTCAAATATATATATATATTTTTTTTGTATTTTTTTATTTATTTTTTGGTTTCGTTTTTTTTTATATATATATGATTTTATTTTATTTTTTTTTTTTGTTATTTCTCAAACTGAATAAATTTTTTGATTTATATTTTGATGTGTTCGGGATTTTTTTTTTTTTTTTTTTTTTTTTTTTTTTTTTTTTTTTTTTTTTTTTTTTAGCTTACAAAATTCTTCGATTTTGTATTTATATTTTTTGCATTATTTTATCATGCATATTTCAGTTACCTTCTTTTAATACTTACTTGGAGTTTTTTTTTTTTTTTTTGTTATTTATTGAGTTATTTTTATTTAATAAATTATTTTTTATTATAGTTTTTCATTATTTTTTGAATAACTTTTTTTATTTTTTTTATTTTTTTTATAGTATTTTAAAGACTTCTTTTGAGTAATTTTGTAGTTTATTTTTTTATGTTATTTATTAATTTATTTTTTATTTAGAGTTATCTTTTCTTTTTTATAGTTATTTTTTTTTATTAAAGTTTTTCATTATTTTTTGAATATTTATTTTGTATTTTTTTTTTAGTTATTTTTCAGTAATTTTTTAAAATTTATTTTTTGCTGTTATTTATTGAGTTATTTTTATTTAGAGTTGTCTCTTCTTTTTTACTTACTTTCGTGAAACTATTGTATTTTGGTAACTTTTTTTCTGGTTTATTTTTTAAAAAATATTTTTTCATTATTTTTTGAAAAACTTTTTTTTTTTATTTTTTATTTTATTTTTTTAGTATTTTAATTACTTCTTTTGAGAAATTTTTTTTTTCAAAAATTTTTTTTTTTTTTGAGTAACTTTTTTTGAATTAACAATTTTTTTAAAATATTTACTTTAAGTTGTTTTTAATAACTTTTTAAAGTTATTTTTTTGTGTCCTTATTTTCAGCAACTTTTTTCAGTTTGAAATTTAATTATTTTTGAGTTGTTTTAAAGTTACTTTTCGTTTTATTTTTCTATTAATTTTTTTTGAGTAACTTTTTAAAATTATTTTATTTGAGTATCTTAATTATCTCTCCAAAGATATTTTTGAAAAACTTTTTTTTTTTTTTTTTTTTTTTTTTTTTTAATTTAATTTTTTTAACTTTTATTTTTTTTTTTTTTTTTTTTTTTTTTTTTTTTTTTTTTTTTTTTTTTTTTTTTTTTTTTTTTTTTTCATTTTTCAAGTGACTTTTCAAAGCTATTATAACTTTTATAAGTTTATTTTTCAAATTTTTTTTCCTATTTTTTTTTTAAATTATTTATTTTGAGTTATTTTTGTATAACTTTATGGGTTAAGTTATAGTACCTTTTTTTCTTCTTTTTTTTCAGAGTAATGAGTTACTCTTTAAAAAATTTTTATTTCAGAGTTTTTTTTATTATTCTGAAAAAATTGGACTTGAATTATTACTATAATAATAATAATAATAATAATAATAATAATAATAATAATATAATAATAATAATAATTAAAATATGTTAAAATATAATAATAATAATAATAATAATAAATATTATTACTATTATTATTATTATTATTATTATTATTATTATTATTATTATTATTATTATTATTATTATTATTATTATTATTATTATTATTATTATTATTATTATTATTATTATTATTATTATTATTATTATTATTATTATTTTAACATTTTAATTATTTATTATTATTATTATTATTATTTTAACACATTTTAATTATTATTATTATTATTATTATTATTATTATTATTATTATTATTATTATTTCAGGGAAAGTGGACCAAGTTGTGATACCAGTTTACTGTTTGTTACACAATTAGAAAGTGCTAATGTGCTGAAGTTCTAAAGTGATGAGGTTTAAGTTATAATATGCTAAAGTGAAGTGCTGCGAAAAAGTACTAAAGGTGAAGTGCTACTGTGATAAAGTGCTAAAGTTCTAATGTGCTAAAGTGAAGTGCTACTGTGATAAAGTGCTAAAGTTCTAATGTGCTAAAGTGAAGTGCTACTGTGATAAAGTGCTAAAGTTCTAAAGTGCCAATGTGCTAAAATGAAAATGCTACTGTGATAATTGCTTAAGTACTGATGTGCTAAAGTGAAGTGCTACTGTGATAAAGTGCTAAAGTTCTAATGTGCTAAAGTGAAGTGCTACTGTGATAAAGTGCTAAAGTTCTAAAGTGCCAATGTGCTAAAATGAAAATGCTACTGTGATAATTGCTTAAGTACTGATGTGATAAAGTGAAGTGCTACTGTAATAAAGTGCTAATATGCTAAAATGAAGTGCCACTGTGATAACTTTCTAAAATTCTAATGTGCTAAAGTGAAGTGTTACTGTGATAAAGTGCTAATGTACTTAAGTGAAGTGCCACTGTGATAATGTACTTAAATTCTAAAGTACTAATGTGATAAAGTGCTGAAGTTCAAAAGTGCTAATGTGCTAAAGTGAAGTGCCACTGTGATAAAGTACTAAAGTTCTAAAGTGCTAAAGTGAAGTGCCACTGTGTCTATAAAGTACTATAGTGCTAAAGTGAAGTGCTACCGTGATAAAGTGCTAAAAGTGTTACTGTGATAAAGTGCTGATGTGCTAAAGTGAAGTGCCAGTGTGATAATGTACTAAAATTCTAAAGTGCTAATGTGGTAAAGTGAAGTGCTACTGTGATAAAGTGCTAAAGTGCTGAAGTACAAAATGCTAATGTGCTAAACTGAATTGCTACTGTGATATAGTATTAAAGTTCTAAAGTGCTGATGTGCTAAAGTGAAGTGCTACTGTGATAAAGTGTCGAAGTGTTAATGGGCTAAAGTGATAAAGTGCTACAGTGTAAAGTAATAAAGTTGTAGTCAAAAGTGATAAATCTAAAATAAATAAGACAAATGAGAATGTTTCTAACCAATGTAAGTCTAGACGAAATTAAAATTAGGAAAAGAAGATATTGATGAAAGTAAATCTAACTAAGGTAATAGAATAATAGATATATGAATTAGATAAATCTATCTATCTATCTTTTTTTTCTCTTCCTCTCTTTAATTTATTTCTTTTTTTCTATCTATCTTTCTTTCATTCTATCTCTTTTCTCTCTTTAATTTATTTCTTTTTCTATCTATCTTTCTTTCTATCTCTTTTCTGTCTCTCTCTCTTCCTCTTCAATTTATTTCTTTTTCTATCTATCTTTCTTTCTTTTTATCTCTTTTCTCTCTCTTTTATTTATTTCTTATTCTATCTATTTCTTTCTTTCTATCTGTCTGCCTCTGTCTGTCTGTCTGTCTGTCTGTCTGTCTGTCTGTCTCTCTCTCTCTGTCTCTCTCTCTCTCTCTCTCTCTCTCTCTCTCTCTCTCTCTATCTATATATATATATATATATATATATATATATATTATATATATATATATATATATATATATATATATATATTATATATATATATATATATATATATATATATATATATAATATTTACCTCTCTCACAATTCGCCCATCTTGACTGATCCATGATATTTCTGGAGGGGGATTGGTCCCCTCAGCAGAGCAAGGGAGCATCGACCCCGTGCTATTACTGAAACTGAGCTTTGCAGGGGGCGCCACAGTAAGGAAGGGGCCCCTTCCTGTGTTAATGGAAGGGGGCTCCCTTGGGGGGCGTTCCAATGGCACATTCCCATCGGCAAAATCTGCAAATAAAGGAAAGAGCTTTTAATATATATATATATATATATATATATATTATATATATATATATATATATATATATATATATATATATATATATATATATATATATATATATATATATATATAGTGTGTGTGTGTGTGTGTGTGTGTGTTTGCGTACTGGGTAACTGTCAATCATTTTCTTCGTTTTTTTTTTTTTGTTCTGTTTTTTTTATTTGTTTTTTGTTTATCTTTGTGTATTTGACTGTTTGTTTGAACGTTTGTTTGTGTATTTGTTTGTGCTTGTTTATCTGGTTGTTTATCTTTGTGTATTTGTCTGTCTGTTTGAATGTTTGTTTGTGTATTTGTTTGTGCTTGTTTATCTGTTTCTTTGTCTGTTTGTTTATCCTTGTATATTTATCTGTTTGTTTGAATATTTAGTTTTATATCTGTTTGTTCGTGCTTGTTTATCTGTTTCTTTGTCTATTTGTATTTGTTTATATGTTTGTCTGTTTGCTTCCTGTCTATCTTTATATTGATATTTCATATATATATATATATATATATATATATATATATATATATATATATATATATATATATATATATATATATATATATATATATATATATATATATATATCTGCATTCTTATCTGTTTATTAGAATCAGGGCCCACATGCCACCCATCAGAGAAATGTTATAATTTGAA
>SEYY01023161.1:27500-30724 GCA_009176605.1 Armadillidium nasatum | reverse complement strand
CCATCCGACCTTTATTTTCTTCATCCTTTTTCGAAAAATACTTTAGAGATAAAGCGTGGAAATAGGAATCTTTAAGAGAAGAATATCAGGTAGAAGGATAGAAGTATTTTTATTATTATACCTATTTAAGGAGCCGCTTAAAAACAAGAATTATTATAAATGAAAAATAATAATATATAATAATAATAAATAATAATAAATAAACAAAAATATTAAAAGGAAATAATAATATAATAATAATAAAAAAAAAAAAGAATAAAAAAAAAAATAAAAAAAAAATAAAATAATAAGATAATAATATAATAATGAAATAATAATAATAATAATAATAATGAAATTAAATAATTAAAATAAAATAATAATAATATAATAATAATTAATAATAGAATAATAATTAATAATTAATAAATAAAAAAAAAAAATTCCTTTCAAAGCTAAATCTTATCTCAAACCCTTCAAGAGGCCATACGGAAGTTTAGAGTGAAGAAAATTAAACAATAATTAAACAAGAAAAAAGGCAAAGAATTTCCATATCAGGTTGCATATAATAAAAAAAAGAGTTACGTACACTGCAAAAAATTTCCCTAAATCGTTGGACAGTGGCAAATGCACAGTAAAGTTTTCAACAAAAAAGACGTTAAAGAATAAGGAAAATATCTTACCAATTATTTTGGTAGAAAAATAAATGAAAAATTTGTTTAGACATTTTTACCACTTGTCCCAACGATTCGTTAGGACAATTTTGCAGTGTACCACCACAACGAGCAAATCTAGAGTTGCCAACCTCTAAATAAAATTCGTCTGAAGACAAAGCACTCCTTTTGCTCAGAGGGCATCGAAATGGATGTTCAGTGCCAATAAGCAACACCCAAGAAGCACCAATAGAAAAAGACATATACATATATATATATATATATATATATATATATATATATATATATATATATATATATATATATATATATATATATATATATATATATATATATATATTATATATATATATAATATATATATATATATATATATATAATATATATATATATATATATATATATATATATATATATATATATATATATATATATATATATATATATATATATATATATATATATATATATATATATATATATATATTATATATATATATATATATATATATATATATACATACATAGAGAGAGAGAGAGAGAGAGAGAGAGAGAGAGAGAGAGAGAGAGAGAGAGAGAGAGAAAAAAAGATGGAAAACCAAAAACTTTAAAAAAAAAAAAAAAATAAAATAAACAAAACAACTACCCAGATGAAAAATTATCTTAAAATTAAAAAGAAGTTAATCCTTTCGAAGTAAATAATCCCTCATCGGTATCTCTAAAATATAATAAAAATGCAAAAAAAGGTTAAAAGAAAAAGGATATCCCCTCCATAAATAAAACCTCCTATTTACTCTCCCCTAATTCCTTCTGCCTCAGCTTTACCAAACTAAAATTTAAAAATACAAGTCAAAATGAAAACACGTGCATTGAACATGGAGATCGCTCCCTTTAAAACAACTTTTTGAATTTTTTATATTTTCCCGGGAGTTTGATGACGTTTTTTGTTCAAAATTTTCACAAAATTTAAAAAGGGTATCAAAGTCAATTTTTTTTAAAAAAATTGAGATTTTCTAAAAACGTCCATTTTCAAATAATTTCCTAGGACCTTCTTTTTCAAATTTTTTTTTTCTTAAATTAAGATTTTCAAATATCGGCCATTTTAATAAAATGAAGCAGGTCCCTCATCGTCGATTTTTAAAAAAAATAAAAATATGAAACGTTACAAATATGCAAAGGAAAAAAAATAGGAACATAAATCTAATCACCGATTGGCTGAAACGAAAGTTGGGGCTGGGTAATCTTGATTACTGATTGGTTCAAAATTAAGACGTTGAAGAGGTGTTCGAAAAACGGGTTCGACAATGAAGCATCAAGGGGTCATCAGTGAAGGTCAAATAGATATCAAATGAAGAGTTGGCTGCGTTATAATAAATAATCATAGAACAATATTATAAATACCTTGCCTTCGATTTTGCTTCGTTTATAAAATTATGAAATAGACAAAGAGAATTTTATAACAAGGAGACAATATGATTAAATTTATAATTAAGTGGAACAAAAAAATCTATGATCTCTCACTGAAGCTACGGAGATTGACGTCAAAACCAAAAGGACAACAGAAAAGAGACGCTAAGTTCCTACCACACAATATTTAAAGTAAATCTAAATTTCTTAAGTCGTAATTATTATTTAAAACACGTCACAAGAGTATTTACTTTTGAATGATATGAAATGTTTCAAAGAAGAATCAGGAACCTGATATACTTCGGCTTTTAAATATGCGGAAGAAACACAAATCACAAATTCACAAATTTTAGAATGAAAGAAATTTTTATTTGTTTTGGAAATATATATATTTTTAAAATAAAAATATTTATTTTACTTGGGAAAATATATATATTTTTTAAGTAAACATATACTGTAGATTTTTTAAGGCATCACAGAAAAAATTGAAAAACGAAGGTGGAATTGAAAACAAAAGAAAGATCAAAGAACTTTGAGCGCTGTGCATATATATATATATATATATATATATATATATATATATATATATATATATATATATATATATATATATATATATATATATATATATATATATATATATATATATATATATATATATATATATATATATATATATATATATATATATATATATATATATATATATATATTATATAATATATATATATATATATATATATATATATATATATATATATATATATATATATATATATATATATATATATATATATATATATATATATATATATATATATATATATATATATATATATATATATATATATATATATATATATATATATATATATATATATATATATATATATATATATATATATATATATATATATATATAAAGAAAATATTTATTTTAATTTTGAAAATATACTTTTTAAAAATATTTATTTTAGGTTTGATAATATAATATTTTAAAATTAAAATTTGTTTTAGTTTTGAAATTTGTATATTTTTAGAAATGAAAGAAATTTATATTAGTTTTGGAAATATATATATTTTAAAATAAAAATATTATTTATTACTTGGGAAAATATATATATATTTTTTTAACTAAACATATGTATATAAGTTTTGAAAATA
>SEYY01023161.1:17500-25000 GCA_009176605.1 Armadillidium nasatum | reverse complement strand
ATTCTTAAAATTTTTAATAAATACTAAAAAAATTTTATTTAAGCACTTACCTTATTTTCCAGTAATAGTATTCAATGGCAAAATGGACAAAACCTGATAACATAAAACCAAGTGCTGCGGATTTTACAAATCCCCAATATAGATTCGTCATAGATTCATTTATTTCTTCATCTACGGAAATAAAGTTATTTGAACAAGCATAAAAAAAACTAAACTAAATGTAACTATGAAAATACATAATTTTAAATTTGGTTGAAATTAATGACTAAAATATTATAAAAACAAAGTTTATGACATCAAAATAGGTCAAAAAAGGACTTACTAGTACGTCGATTTTTATATATGTTCATAATAATAATACGAGGATCTGGTAATAAACTTTTTGCCATCATTGTGAGAAACACGAAACCACAAGTAATAAAACTAATATATATGATGAATTCCTGTAATGAGAATTGCATCTACTGATCATATATAAGTATCACCAATAATGAAAAAACTTCATATAAAAGTACAAATAAATCCAAATTAAAGTGTTTATAGTTATTTACCTTCAACATTTGTTTTAAATTCACATTATTTTCAATGGGTTCGTCCTGATATTCTGTCTTGCAGATGCTGCAAACATCTCTCAATCCTCTCGATCTTCTCGAATAATTTATAGATAACACGATGCAAGATCTGTGAACTGATTTCATACTTCCACGACACTTACAAGGATTTATAAATTTCTCCAATGAATCATCTGAAATATATGTTAATTATATTTGATTTATATATATCTATATATTTTATATTCTCCAACGAATCATCTGAAATATATGTTAATTATCTGCTTATATTACTACTACTATTAATTATTCCAATGCTTCTATTACTACTACTACTATATATACCTACAAGTACTATACTACTACTACTACTACTACTACTAATAATAATAATAATAATAATAATAAAAATAATAGTAATAATAATCGAAACAATAATAAAAATAATAATCGAATATAATAAAAATAATAGAATACTAAAAGTTCAAGTAATAATATTGTATTTTTAATAATAATAATTATAAATAATAATAATAATAATAATAATAATAATAATAATAATAATAATAATGATAATATTATAATCATTTTAATAATAATAAAACAAAAATTAAAATTATAATTATAATAATATTAATATTTAGGAATGGAGCGATACCAAAATTTTTAACGATACCGATAACGATGCCGATAACAAGACTTCCAGCTTGACAGATACCGATACCGATACCAAATCTGAACTTTTAAGAAAAACATTTATATATATATAATATATATATATATATATATATATATATATATATATATATATATATATATATATATATATATATATATATATATATATATATATATATATATATATATATATATATATATATATATATATATATATATATATATTGGGAAAACTGATAAAGGGAGTGTTCCTGACGTTACCAGTAGAGTACATTTAAGATTAGGAATAGCGGTTATGTCTGAGACGGAGAAAATATAAGATTGTGTTGAAGGGCGTGTTGCACGAGCCCTTCTCGATGGAGGAGAAATTTAACGGGAGAGTTCAGAAGAATAGTGTCCATTGTACTAACGATAGTATAGAGTAAGTGACGCAACAGTTCGACGGGCAGAAAGAGATTGGAGAGAATTAGTGAGAGCGGAAGAAATATTAAGACGAAAACCATAGACTCAACCTTGTCAAGAAGATCTGCGTGAATGGAATCAACCCATATATGTGAGGCGTACTCCATACTGGTGAGAACAAGATCCCTGCAAAGAGGAAGCAACGTTATTGTTGTAAAAAAAATGCAAAAGACGAAACAGAACCTCCAACCTTTTACAATCTTGTTTAAAAAGAGAAGTAATGTGATCCTTAAATGAAAGATCACGAGAGAAAGAAACACCGAGAATATTAAGGATAGATGAAGGCTAGAGTTGTGTTTTCGAAGAAGATGTTATAGTTATGTGGAAAATTGTGTCGAGTAGAGATATGGAGGAACTGAGTTTTTGAGGTATGTTTTCTCTGCCTCAATTTGAAATGCGAGAAAGATCAGAGGTCAGTTACTCCAAAGCTACATAAATTAAAAAAATAATAATAATAAAAAAAAAACAATCCCGAACCTAACACAGATCCCTCATGTGGGAGCAAACAGAGGATTTAGATAGAGGTTTTTTAAATACAGCAGGAAAAACAGTAGATAGAGAGTTCCACAGAGCAGAGGTGGCTAGAAAGGAGGAGGTACCACAATGTGCAAGCCTTGAGTTTCCCAAGCTCACACAAAGTTCATGCGCAAATAAGGCACCACTTGTTCTGCGAGGGCAAGGCAATGTTGGTGGAATGCGAGAGGTCATCTCCCTCGAGCAACAGCAGTTGTAGTACCCATACAAAAGAGAGAGTTCGCTTACGTCACCTTGTGGATAAAGAGGGTTAAGGGAGGTTGAAAGTAGGGGAGATTTCATTAGTCTTTTAGCCTTAGACTCGACCTCATCCAAATAAAAGTATGAACCGGAACCACCTCTAATGTTAAAACAGTAAGGACGGATAAGACCTTTATATAATTGGAATAACTGTTTAGAAGAAAAAATTCCCGCAATCTGAACAGGACTCCCAGCTTTTTAGAGGTCACCTTAGCAATCTTTGTGATTTGATGTTTTCAAGATAATTTATTGTTTATGTTCAGACCATAAATATGTTGTTCACGGGTGAGACGGGAAAACCTTCGAATGAGATAGGAAAGTTGGGAGGTATTTTTAAGAGAGTGATGTTATTCCAATATAAACAATATTGGAATCGGAAAGTTGAAGACGAGAAGCAACTTTAGAAACAAAAGAGGGAGCAAATTTGAAATAAGTAGAAGAATGTAGAGTTGAGTCGTCGGCATAAGAACGAATAGAGTTAGAAGTATAGTTGATGAAAAATAAGAATAAAGTAGGAGAAAGAACAGAACCCTGAGGAACACCACTATATATATATATATATATATATATATATATATATATATATATATATATATATATATATATATATATATATATATATATATATATATATATATATATATATATATATATATATATATATATATATATATATATATATATATATATATATATATATATATATATATATATATATATATATATATATATATATATATAATATTATATAATATATATATATATATAATATATATATATATATATATATTTATATATATATTATATATATATATATATATATATATATATATATATATATATATATATATATATATATATATATATATATATATATATATATATATATATATATATATATATATATATATATATATATATATATATATATGCCTCGGCTACCATCTTAATATGTTACTAATGGAGTAATGTAGATATTAAAGAAAAACAGGGATTAAAATGAAAATAAACTATTGAAGAAAACAAACCAAATGGTATGAAGGAAATGGTTTGAATATAAATGGAAACTCAGTTTTGTTCATTTAAAAAATTCACTTTTAGTGGAAAGCAACATATCAATGTTCTGGAAATAAAATTATCGGGAAGCGACATGGCAAAATATTACGTAATATTAATAAAAATTACATAATTTAATTAAGTAATTAAATAAATTAACAATTAAGTATAACAAGTTGATCTATGCCATACAAAGAGTTAACTGGCCTAATTTGACTAAAATCGGATCTGTAGTTGCAGAGATATAGAATACAAGCCAAAAAGGTAATTAACAGTTAATTGATAATTAATTAATTGAAAATTTGCAAAATCAAAAAAAAAAATTTGTTTCGTGGTATTCGAAACTATACACAGTTGAAGAGACTGAGCATTCAAAAAAATGTGGGTCAACTGGATTAAGTTACTTTAAAAAATCTAGTATCGGTATCGGTATCGATCATTTTTTGCCGATACCGATACCTCACACCGATGCTTTAGTCCATCCCTATTAATAATAAAATAGTAAATATAATAGCAATAATAATAAAAATAATAATAATAATAATATTAAAAACAATCATAAAAATAAAAATAATAATAATAATAATAATAATAATAATAATAATAATAATAATAATAATAATAATAATAATAATAGTAATAATAGTAATAATAATAATAATAATAATAATAATAATAATAATAATAATAATAATAATAATAATAATAATAATAATAATTAATTAAATATAATAATAATAATATTAATAATAATGTAATAATAATAATAATAATAATAATAATAATAATAATAATAATAATAATAATAATAATAATAATAATAATAATAATAATAATAATAATAATAATAATAATAATAATAATAATAATAAAAATAATAATAATAAAATAAAAGCAAAAATAACAGCAAAATTTCATCAACATCACCTTCAACAACAACAGCAACAACAACAACAACATTCGTTTATATTGAGGAAACGTACTCACCTCCCCAACATATTCGACATTTTTCTTCTTTCGTTTCATCTTTTGTCATTTTTTAATGTTTTCCCAAGAGTCTCTACCGTAATTCTCGCTCACTTTTACCAAAACAAAATAAATAAATAAATAAATATTATTTCATCTAATTTTTCAGCAAAAGAGATTCAGAAATAATATTCAAAAATAAAGAAGGAAGATTTGTTTTGAAAAGTTTTTTTTTTATTTTCTTTTTTCTTTTTCTTTTTTTTAAAGTAAATTGTATATGAACAAAATGTGTTTACACAGTCAGTCAACTGGAAAATATAAACAATGATTCTTCTACTGGATATATATATATATATATATATATATATATATATATATATATATATATATATATATATATATATATATATATATATATATATATATATATATATATATATATATATATATATAATATATATATATATATATATATATATATATATATATAATTCTAACAAGAAATAGTTTTTTTTTTCAATGAGTACACGTTGAGCCACTAAAAATCAAACTAATGAATATCACTGCAGAAAGTATACTAAAGAAGATCTTTCCCAGTTTGATACTCTCAAAAGATATTTTATTTTATGACCTTTAATATATTCATCCCCCCTCCCCCCACCTCCCACCTTTATTTTCTTCATCCTTTTCGGAAAAAACTTTAGGGATAAAGCCGTGGAAATGGGAATCTTTAAGAGAAAAATATCAGGTAGAAGGATAGAAGTATTTTTTATCTATTATACTCTATTTAAGGAGCCTGCTTAAAAAACAAGAAATATTTATAAATGTAAAATAATGATAATAATAATAATAATAATGATTAAAATAACAATAATAATAATAATATAAATAAATAATTTATAATTATAATAATAATAATAAATAATAATAATAACATAGTTATAATAATAATAATAATAATTATATAATAATAATAATAATAATAATAATAATAATAATATTAAAAATATTAAATAATGATAATAATAATAATAATAATAATAATAATAATAATAATAATAATAATAATAATAATAATAATAATAATAATAATAATAATAATAATAATAAATAATAATAATAATAAATAATAATAATAATAAAATAATAACAATAATAATAATAATAATAATAATAATAATAATAATAATAATAATAATAATAATAATAATAATAATAAAAATGAAAACCCTTTTAAAGCTAAAGCTTATCTCAAACCCTTCAAGAGGCCACTGACGGAAGTTTTAGAGTGAAGAAAATTAAAAGATAATAAAACAAGAAAGTAGCAAAGAATTTCCTATATCAGTTGCGTATAAAATAAAAGAGTTACGTACACGGCAAAAAATTGTCCTAACGAATCGTTGGGACATGTGGCAAAGATGTCACAGTAAAGTTTTCAACAAAGAAAAGACGTGTTAAGAATAAGAAAATATCTTTACCAATTTATTTTTTGGTAGAAAAATAAATGAAAAATTTGTTGAGACATTTTTACCACTTGTCCCAACGATTCGTTAGGACAATTTTGAAGCGTACCACCACAACGAGAAAATCTGGAGTTAACAACCTCTAAATAAAATTCGTCTGAAGAAAAAGCACTCTTTGTGCTCAAAGGGCATCGCAATGGATGTTCAGTGCCAATAAGCAACACCCAAGAAACACAAATAGAAAAGAGACAGAAAGGCATATATAC
Source organism: Armadillidium nasatum (assembly GCA_009176605.1). NCBI lineage: Eukaryota > Metazoa > Arthropoda > Malacostraca > Isopoda > Armadillidiidae > Armadillidium > Armadillidium nasatum. The sequence goes on along the minus strand of SEYY01023161.1, from coordinate 18,784 downwards.
ATATATATATATATATATATATATATATATATATATATATATATATATATATATATATATATATATATATATATATATATATATATATATATATATATATATATATATATATATATATATATATATATATATATATATATATATATATATATATATATATATATATATATATATATATATATATATATATATATATATATATATATATATATATATATATATATATATATATATATATATATATATATATATATAATAGACATAGAGAGAGAGAGAGAGAGAGAGAGAAAAAAAAAATTTTTTTTTTTTTTTTTTTTTTAAAAAAATTAAAAAAAAATAAAATAAACAAAACAGATGAAATATTATCTTAAAATTAAAAAGAAGTTAATCCTTTCGAAGTAAATAATCCCTCATCGGTATCTCTAAAAAATAATAAAAATAAGAAAAAAGGTTAAAAGAAAAAGGATATCCTCTCCGTAAATAAAATCCTTTTATTTACTCTCCACTAATTCATTCTGCATCAACTTTACCAAAGTAAAATTTAAAAATACAATTCTAAATTAAAACACGTGCATTGAAACATGGAGATCGCTCCCTTTAAAACAACTTTTTGAATTTTTTATATTTTCCCGGGAGTTTGATGACGTATTTTGTTCAAAATTTTCACCAAATTTAACAAAGGGTATCGAAGTCAATTTTTTTTTAAAAAATTGAGATTTTCTAAAAACGTCCATTTTCAAATAATTTCCTAGGACCTTCTTTTTCAAATTTTTTTTTTTCTTAAATTAAGATTTTCAAATATCGGCCATTTTAATAAAATGAAGCAGGTCCCTCATCGTCGATTTTTAAAAAAAGAAAAATATGAAACGTTACAAATAAGCAAAGGAAAAAAAATAGAAACATAAATCTAATCACCGATTGGCTGAAACGAAAGTTTGGGCTGGGTAATCTTGATTACTGATTGCTTCAAAATTAAGACTTTGAAGAGGTGTTCGAAAAACGGGTTCGACAATGAAGCATCAAGGGGTCATCAGTGAAGGTCAAGAGATATCAAATGAAGAGTTGGCTGCGTTATAATAAATAATCATAGAACAATATTACAAATACCTTGCCTTCGATCTTGCTTCGTATAAAATTATGAAATAGACAAAGATAATTTTATAACAAGGAGACAATAATTAAATTTATAATTAATTATAACAAAAAATCTATGATTTCCACTGAATCTACGAGATTGACGTCAAAACCAAAAGGACAACAGAAAAGAGACGCAAGTTCCTACCA
>SEYY01023161.1:0-2500 GCA_009176605.1 Armadillidium nasatum | reverse complement strand
TATATATATATATATATATATATATATATATATATATAATATATAAATCTAATATGAATTACATTGCAATTAAAATAAGAGAAACGGATCAAAATGTTTTGTTGCTCATCAAACATGAAAAATGAAAATAATTAAAAAAAAAAAAAAAAATTCTAAACATCCAAACATATCCTATCCAAAATGGGACAAGTTTCATCAACAAATGTAGCTTATGAATTTTAAACGTCTTAATTATTAAAATAAAAAAAAATTCAAAGTAAAAATCTTTAGTCTCTTTTTCAGTGAAAATTTATATTAACTTACATATTGAGGAAACCATTCTTCAACAATTTCTACTGGTAGTTCAGCTTTGCAGATGGTACACATATTTTGTGAGTGTGTGTTAATGTTTAGATATGATTCGATGCAGGATCTGTGAACTGCTTTAACACTTCCACGGCAATTACAAGGATTAATAAACTTTTCACATTCATCATCTGAAGTGTAATAATATCTATTATCTCTTGCTGCTACAACTACTACTACAACTTACTTTATACTTCTAAAACTATTACTGTTTAAAATAGTAATAATAATAATAATAATAATAATAATAATAATAATAATAATTAATAATAATAATAATAATAATAATAATAATAATAATTAAAATAATAATAATAATCTTCATCCACCAGAAAGGACTTGCGTCCTGTCAGCAATATTTATTTGCTCATGCTGATAATACCATTTCTACTACTTACATTAATACTTCTAAAACTACTACTTCCACTAATAAAAATACTAAAAAAATTTAAAATACTAATAATAATAATAAATAATAATAATAATTGTAACAATTTATGGAAATTAAAATATTAATAGTAATAAAAATAATAATAATAATAAAAATAATAGCAATAATAATAATCTTCATCCTCCAGGAAGGACTTACTTCCTATCAGTAGGATCTTTCGAGGAAGATCCTTGGGTTTCATGGCCCACGGCTGGTATCACTACCAGGGCCAGGCCTATTGCCGATGCTGGAGATTATTTCCCATCAGTGACAAGAGCACTTCCAGCCCTCACCAGGCCTCGAAACCTAACCCTCTCGCTTTCTAAGCGAATGCTCTGCCACTGAGATAACGGAGCCGCAATACTACTACTATTACTACTAATTATAATAATTATAATAATAATAATAATAATAATAATAATAATAATAATAATAATAACAATAATAATACTATAATAAAGGTAATAATACTACTTTAACTAATTTTAAAAATAATAATAATAATAATAATAATAATAATAATAATAATATAATAATAATAAAAATATTATAATTTAATACCAGTGTTCATTCCAACATTTTTAATATATTCATTAATTTTTTTAAATAGAAATAGAAACTAACAACTATTTTATTTTACATCTATATTCATTTCTCTATAATGATGATTTTATATTTGCTTTTCAATATCACAATATATAAAAACTGGAAGATAGTTTGTAACTTATTTCTGGAATAAGAAAACTTCCACTCTTAATAAACATTATTACATAAATAACTTACCCTCATAACATATTCGGCAGAATTCTTCATCTCTTTTTTCGGAATAACTTTCCGGTAAAATTAATAATATTATTAATGGGAAACATTTTTTTTCTTGTACCAGAGTTTTAGAAAATTGAAACAATAAAATTTAACAAAATTAAATCTGCGATATAGAGAATCATAATTTTAAGAATGTAAAAAATTTTTAAATTCAAATTTAATACATATATATATATATATAATATATATATATATATATATATATATATATATATGATAATATAATATATATATATATATATATATATATATATAATATATATATATTGAGAAAGGTTTTTTTTTTTACTTTCTACACAGTTCATCCTTTCTGTCCAACTTCCTCCCAAGACTTAATTCGCTTTCTCGTCTTACATGTAGTCTACTGGTAAAGTCTGGAACATACTCACTTTATCCGTTTTCCCAACTTAATATGACTTACACACATTCAAACGCCGTGCATAGGGACATGTCGTCCTTTAATTTGACCAGATTTCCGATTTTATCCCTAACAATGGTGAAAATTTTGGTAGGCATCTGGCCTTTGCCCACCCAAATAATATATATATATATATATATATATATATATATATATATATATATATATATATATATATATATTATATATATATATATATATATTTTATTTTTTAAATATTTAAAAAAAAAAAAAAAAAAAAAAAAAAAAAAAATTCATAAATAAATAAATAAATAAATAAATAATAAAATATAAATAAATTTTTCTTTAAATTAAGAGTTCTCTACAGGACGGTTCCAAAATCAAACTAATGATTCAGTTCGCTGACTGACTAAGTGGACCCATTTTTAGTTTTGGGTCTATAAAAGTTTTTGAATTTTTATCACTTTATCTCTTCTTTAACTCCTCCCTTCCCTCTTTGCTTTATCATTTGCCTGCAAATA
>SEYY01023160.1:120000-124754 GCA_009176605.1 Armadillidium nasatum | reverse complement strand
TATATATATATATATATATAATATATATATATATATATATATATATATATATATATATATTATATATATATATATATATATATATATATATATATATATATATATATATATATATATATATATATATATATATATGCAATGCCTTGCAATTGCACGGTATATTAAGAAGGATTGTTACTAAGAGCTTTGTTCTTCTTTATTCTTTATTTCCTTAAATCTAGTTACAAAACAACAAAAATGGAATGATCTTTCGATTATCTAAATTATTACAAAGCAACAGTAACCCTTCATTCCCTTTTTCTAATCCTTTGTGAGATCTATTGTTTCTTATATTCACTATTAATATTTAAATGGTAAGTCAATTGATGGTTTCGGCGTTTAGCTCGCCGCCACAGGGATGCTGTGGCGACTAAATCGTATGCCAAACTGAGTTCTTCCCTATTCGCGCTTTTCGAACGACATTTCAATCCGCTAGAGGGCTTGTGTCCTCTCATTGGTTGGTTTAATTTACGTGGCATTTACGAACAACATTATAGCAACTATATTAATTGTTATCTTAACCAAATTAACTATTAATTAGTATATCGTTAAGGGTTATAACAAATCTTTAGTGTCATAATAATTAATCTATAAAACACCACGCAATTCAAATTAAGCAAGAGAATTAAACAAGAAATGCTGACTTAATACAGATTCTGATGGCCCGAGGGGGTTGAGGGGTTTTGTCGGTTAGAACAACTGTCTTACCCCCCCGAAAAATTTTCCAAAGTTTGAAGGTTAATTGGGAAATTTTTAGAACTTTGTATTTTTTTTTTTTTTTTTTTCTTGACTCCTTTTGTAGATCGATTCGGATTTTGGGATGCTCTAGTGCTTCTTTTATTCTTCATACCGCGTTTTATGAAACCCTGGTGATGGAGAAGTTCTCTTTTGTTGCAAATACTCTTGTAGCGGCTTCCTTTGAGCTCTCGCTTAAATTTTTTTTTTTTCTTATTTACAACCTTCTACCACCTAAGTGCTTAGCATCTTAGGACGATTTCATTTGAAAAAACGATACATTCTGAATTTATTAAAGCCTGGAGCCTCCTTTTTTTTTCTTTCTCTTATTACCGATGAACTTCCTAGGCGGTAGCTCGTTGAAATTAATAAGAATCTTAAAATCTATAGGTTAGCTTCATCTTCATTTATTACTCTAGAGGTATGTTCTTGCTTTCAGTTTTTGTTAAACTTCTTCTCCCGTATAGCGGTTTTCCGATTTCGGACTTTCTATACTTTTAATATGAAAGAATTTAACGTTGGCATTCGCAAGATATTCTGTCTAAAGTTTTAAAATCCAATGAGAGTTTTGAAGTTTCTCATTTTTCTCATTTTTAGAAGCATATTCCAAATGTCGATCGCGAAACAGCTGTTTTTTTTTTTTTTTTTTTCGGCAACTCCTGCTTATTTTTCCTGTCTGGGTTTCTCCTTCCTTTCTTTTTTTTTTTTTTTTTTTTTTTTTTTTTTTTTCTCTTCCTTTTCCAAAACGATAGGTGTACGTAGTTCATGCGACTATTTCAACCCATTTATTACGATTATTATTATTATTATTATCACTATTATTATTATTATCATCATTACTTTTTTTTTTTTTTTTTTTTTTTTTTTTTTTTTTTTTTTTTTTTTTTTTTTTTTTTTCATTTTTTTTTTTTTTTTTTTTTTTTTTTTTTTTTTATTTTTTTATCATTAAAATTTTATTATTATTATTATTATTATTATTATTATTATTATTATTATTATTATTATTATTATTATTATTATTATTATTATTATTATTATTATTATTAATATTATTATTTTTATTATAATTTACTTCCATTTTTATTTTATTTCTATTTTTCTTATCACTATTTTTATTATCATAATTTATTTTTATTATTAATATACACTAAAAAAAACACACACACACAACGTTCCTTTATTTGTTCTTATATCTCCAGCTTCTTCGCTCTATGGCGTGTACGCCTGTTATTGTGTGCATCCGTGTAAACGTTTTCTTCGGGCATTCCCTCATATATGCCTTCTTTTCTTGATCTTAAAATGGGGGATTTGAACTTTGGGTATTTCTTCTCTTCCCCCACTCCATTCCTGCTTGGGAACTTCACACTTGGAGATTTCTTCATAAGGTTGTAAACCGTTTATTTCCTTTGCTTCAGATGGGGGAAAGAATTTTAATTTTAGCCGATTTGGGGGAATGAGTATGCCTCTCGACTAAATTCCGAGGAAAATTCGCTTTCACTTTCTTCTTCTTGTTTACTTATTTATTTATTTATTTTTTTTTTTCAGTAGGTTTTTAAATTTTTCTCACTTTTATATCAAAAGATTTTGTCACTATAGGGGTCACCAAATTTTGCAATGCCTTGCAATTGCACGGTATATTAAGAAGGATTGTTACTAAGAGCTTTGTTCTTCTTTATTCTTTATTTCCTTAAATCTAGTTACAAAACAACAAAAAATGGAATGATCTTTCGATTATCTAAATTATTACAAAGCAACAGTAACCTCTCCTTTCCCTTTTTCTAATCCTTTGTGAGATCTATTGTTTCTTATATTCACTATTAATATTTAAATAATTCAATTGATGAATCGGCGTTTAGCTCGCCGCCACAGGGATGCTGTGGCGACTAAGTTGTATGCCAAACTGAGTTCTTTTTTATTCGCGCTTTTCGAACGACACTTCAATCCGCTAGAGGGCTTGTGTCCTCTTATTGGTTGGTTTAATTTACGTGGCATTTACGAACAACCTTATAGCAACTATATTAATTGTTATCTTAACCAAAATTAACTAATAATTAGTATATCGTTAAGGGTTATAACAAATCTTTAGTTTCATAATAATTAATCTATAAAACACCACGCAATTCTAATTAAGCAAGAGAATTAAACAAGAAATGCCGACTTAACACAGATTCTGATGGGCCGAGGGGGTTGAGGAGTTTTGTTCGGTTAATTAATATATATATATATATATATATATATATATATATATTATATATTATATATATAATATATATAAATATATATATATATATATATATATATATATATATATATATATATATATATTAAAGCAGTACTAGTTCGCAGGAGAGTTTACATAAACATTTTTAATTCAAAATTTTTAGAAAACTTTTACCCCACATTCCTAATTTTTTTAATTTATTTATTTCCCTAAAAATTTCTTTCTTATATTTCAACTTAACATTCCCTCGCTCTCGCCTCACAGAAGCGAAGGTAGAAAATGAGGTATTAGTTTCTGATAGCTTTTTTATCTCTTATTAATACGTAAATTTTAAATTTTGTTCAGCCTTCCTGAGTTCTGCTATGTATTTGAAATGTGAATTTTATATTTGGCAACATTGTTTTGCCTTCCATGAAGAAATATAAAACTCTCTTATTCGCTCACTCACTTTTCTTATAAGCAAACAGAATACTTTCTCCCAAATATGGAAAAAACTTTCAAGTATCAGAGGTTGACTTGAGAGAGATTGCTTAATTGCGTTTAAAAGTAATGTCGATAAACATAAAACTCGCATTCCAAATTCATAGAAGAGGGACTGAATGACGTGCCAAATTTAAAATTCACATATTAAAGAGTTGTTGAAGGTTTGTATTGAATATTTATTTATCACTTTTTGATGTGAGAGTAAGTGACAACATAAAAAGATATTAAAGTTCTGAGTAATAATAAAAGTAATGAAAAAATTAAAACCAAATTTAAATTTTTTTTTTTTTTTTGCATCTCTCTCTCTCTCTCTCTCTCTCTCTCTCTCTCTCTCTCTTCTATATATAATATATATATATATATATATATATATATATTATATATATATATATATATATATATATATATATAATATATATATATTATTGTTTACCTTCTAACACTTTACTAGCTTTCTAAATTTTTCAACAATCAATTCTAAATTGAAACATTATTCTTCTCCTTTCCCAAAAAATCAGTTTTGGTAATTTCAATGTGTAAATTATCATCGTCCAATCGCTTCTTATAAATTTAAAGACATAGTTAGTGAACTTAAATGGGTTGGCTATAAAGGTCGAAGCTAGGAAGTTAAAAAAAATCTAATATGTTAAATTCATCTCTACGACTGGATGTGGCACGATATAAGTACTACAGAGTATATGTAGGGGTACCAAATTAACTGCTTTAAGTTGCTTTATGAATGAAATTGGTAAACTTCCTAACTTCGCCTTTTATAACTAACAGGTTTCCTTGGGGTTCACTTGACCAATTTTTTCTCTTCATTTTTTTTCCATTTAAAGGTATTTCACAGGAACGACTCAAGCCCTACTGAACTTTTAGTACCATATCTTTTATATCGGGATTAGTTCTACGGTTTTGACTTCCCTTTCAAATATCACTACTTAGATGAGAAAGATCCCTCGGAGTGCACTGAACGCAAATCCGTGGTGATTCTGCCATGGAATCGTGTATTTTGCTTTTTTTTCCCCCTTAGACTAAAATTCATAACCCTTGCTTTAATTTATCTCGTGTCATCAGTTACAGGGTTGCTACTTTAGGAGCTGACGTGGTCTTCAAACTCCAAAAATTTTGCTCTTATTTTTCATTTTGTAAGTGAGCATAATTTTATAGGCGCCAAATCAAATTCTTGTTCCTCTGTAGTGAATGTAATATATTTAGTAGCTCTCCTTCCCTTCCTCTTGTTTTTTCCGACCGTCAATAGCCACTTACTTTCTGC